>VXBC01000905.1:7979-29577 GCA_013399945.1 Ploceus nigricollis | reverse complement strand
TTTTTTTTTTTTTAATTTGGTTAAGTGCTAAAATGATTTTTGTGGGCACACTTTGCTATTTTGTGCCTTCCTGATTTGCTGCTCAGGAAAATCCATTGGCTGTGTCCAGCCAGGTGAGGAGAGGAGAGGCCCTCTCAGGTGCTGGAGCATTCCTGCCTCAGGCCAGGCTGCTGCTTAGGCATTGGAATCTTCCTAAGGAGGTAGATTAATGAGGATAAGAGGGAAAATTTAGTTACCACTGAGGAAAAAAAAATAATGGAGCTGGTATGGTTACTTATGCAAATTTGTGATTTGCTTCCAAACTTCCTGTGGTGAACTTGAAGTAAGTGAATATATCTGGATTCCCAGCACATTTCAGCACAGCAGCTCTTGGGCCAAAAGTGAGTTTTAGAGGAAGGAGCACAGCTAAGCTCCTGTGGTGGTTTGGATCCAGGATTTGAATTTCAGCTTTGGGAAGACACCCCTCCCAAGCCTAGAGCAGTCTGGACCCCTCAGTTCATGGCTGAGCTGGGATGGGGTTGTCACACCACACAGGACTGAAGCTTCCAGATGCAGCCAGGGACTCAAAATGCAGAATATTCTCATTATTGGAGGTCAGCTGAAAGAGTTTTGCCCTCCAGATCTTTGGAAATCCCCATGGAACTGTCTATTCACAGATCCATCCAGCACCTAATTCTGGTGTGCTTCCCAGTGTTTAAAGCAAGCAAAATTACTGAGTTACATCTGTTATCTAAACCCCATTTTTATTTTCAGGAAGCACAAACATTTATACTCAGAGGTGAATGTTACAAAATAGGTTTTGTAAATCCTTTAGTCTTCTGTTTTGAAAGGTTTCTTGACATGTTTAAAGCACAAACAGTCTCCTGTTGCTTCTGGTTTGTAACATTTTCTCTCTGGCAGCAAAATTACTGGGTATTTTGTGTGACTTCTGCAGACTGAGCCATTTTATTTGCAGTCAGGAGTTGCATCATTTTCTGCAAACATGGAATGAGCTCTTTCCCAGTTGTCCAGCCTTTCAGCCAGCTCTTAAGCAGGTGATATGAGACAGCAAGCAGGATCCATCGGGAGTTGAGGTGCAGTAAAAAGAGCACTTTTGGATTGCTTTGTGCCATTTAATCCATTAAAACTAAAGGAACATGCCCAGGGTCGTAGGTCTTTGGTATATTTGGGCCTCTGGTCTGATAATTTATTTTTATTTAAAATCTCTGTTATGTTCCTTAGGCTCTGTGTTATGGTTTCAGCTCTTGAAATAGCAGCAGTGCTGGGGTGGTCTGGAAAGCTCCTGCTTGTCTTTAATTGGTTAAGAAGCTGTTTTGGAGTGGTGACAAGTCTGACAGCTCCTTTTTAAATCCCGTGGAAATGTGGTGGAGCAGTGAGAGCTGTCTCACTGCTAAATCCTGTGTGCCTTTGTGAGCCAGTGGGAATAAAAGCTGCTCCCAGACACAGGGAAGTGTTTGACTTGCTGTGATCCTCAGCCTTTTTTTGGCTGTTTTTTCTGGATGGTGTCTGGATCCATTTAAGAGGGACACAATCAGCAGTTAAAGAACAAGTTCCAGACATTTCTGACATCAGAGAACATAATTTGCAGTCTCAGGAGGAGGATGAGGAAATAAACCAGAGTGTTCTATTTTTCCTTGCAGAGGAATCGTCGCCAGTATTTTGGTTTTCTTGTGTTTTGGGGTGACACAAGCTAAAGATGGACCATTCTCAAGACCTCACCCAGGTAATTCACCTTGCTGGGCTCACTCAAATCCTCCTGAGGAGCTGCCTGCTCTGTGAGGGAGGTGAATGTTTGTGTTGCCTGGAGAGCAGGTAAGTTGTAATTTCAGTAATCACAGGTTCCTCAGCACTGCACACTGATCATGGACACTCCTCTGTAACCACCCTGCTGGGCTTCCATGGAGCCTGGAGATCTGTTTGGATCTCCTTGGTTTGGCTTCCTGTTGTTGGTAAAAAGCTCTGTGAGAACTGCCAGGTTCTTAAACCTGAACTTCCCCTGTTTATGCTCATTTTTTTCTCCTCTCTGTGCTGGGACTGCACTTGTGACCTTGTATCCAGTGCAGGAGCACTTCCTTAGCTCCATGTCCATTTTCCATGGGAGATAAGAGGCCCTTGATTATGATTTTAAAGGTTTCTTGTAAGACTGGAAGTCTTGAAAGCATTTGAAAGCTCAACACAAACTGCTTCCAGGTAATGAAATAGCAGGTGAAACATGAAAATATTTAAATGGCTTTGATCTTTTGCCTATTTTTAGATGTGAATTGTTGAAAGAGGAAGAATTAGGGGAATTCATATAGGCTTAAATAATATTCCTGAAAGCACTGGGCTCTCCTACAGCCAGATAAAGCTGGGGTTTATGCCAGAAATTTAACCCAGCAGCCACCCCACAACCCTCAGCCAAAGCAGGTGTGGTTCCAGAGCGGTGCCCTCAGCACACCTCTGCAAACCTGGGGGTTTATTAAATTTGCCTTTCTTATTAAATAGCAGGTTTTAGTCTTTCCTTCTGTTCCAGTTAATTGTGGTTCCTTCTGTAAAATCAGTTGCTCCTTTTGAGGACACCAGTGACACTTGGGTGCACCCAAGTTTTGAAGGTTTGTCTGGGCTGGCTTTGTTCCCTAGAACAAAGCAGGGAAGTTTGGCTTTTAGTCTTGCCCTCAATGTAACGTTTCCCCATAACATTCTGGCTTTGTTTTGAGCTTTCTGCTTTCAAACGTCCTCTCCAGAGCTGCAGAGTTACTTTGGGGATTTGTGTGATAATGTGATGTTTCCCAAATTGCTGGTTCCAGAGTGTGGAGCTGTGTTAGGAGCTCCTCTGTCACTCCAGTCCCTCGGGATCATCTTTGCTGTCCCTGCCTTCCCTGCTGCTCCTGCTGTGTGTCATTAACCTACTTTTCATTAAGGCCATTAAGGAAACTGATCCCAGCCACTACCTTAGTGGCACCTGTCCAGACTGGTGGCTTTATTTCTTTTTTTGGCTGCCTTCTCAGCATTCCCAGCTTTAGCCAGGGGCTCATCCAGCTTTGCCATTTCCCTACTGATTCCACACAGGCCCACGTTTTCTCCAGTTTAATAATTTGCTACATGGACAGACACCAGTTGCCTCCCTGTAAATTCAGAAATGTAGGATTGTCATGGAAATAAGTAGGTATGACTGTTCAGGAAAGACTTTACCAACGTGCCCTGCTTTTATCCCATTTTCCACTGGCTGTGGTTCTATCCAAACCTTCACTGCTTTAGCCCCAGGGGAACAGTATGGTACAAGGGACAGATCTTAAACTCTGCTTGAGGATCCATTTATTTATTCATGGGTGAACAGCCAAATTTGGGGAGCATTTCCTGGTGGAATTAATCCTGGATACAGTCAGCATCAGTAGCCTGTCTCCTTAGGATTTGCAGATAAGAGATATTCTTCCTTCTCCCTGCCAGCTCCTTTTCTGGAGCCTGCTGTTGTAGGAGCCCAGGGATGCTTTATTGCCTCTGTCGAGATAACACGTCCACGCTGTCATTCCAAAGAAATTTTCCATGACAGTTATTAATGCGCTGAGAAGCAGCTTTTAATATTCCCAGCCTTTGCCAGGAGTTATTTTGACTTAATACAGGCTGTGTGACAGGATGAGCTGTTCGGGGAGTAAAATGTGAGGGTCTGGAGTAACGTGTGGGATTGAGGGCTGGGATAGCTGGGAATGTGTAGGCAGGGACCAGGAAAGGGCAGCACTGGTGATACTGGAAGGAGCAGCTCCAGGACAAGTGTCTTCCTTGGGCAAACAACCCAGATTTTTGTATTTTTTACTCATTTAGCCCCTCAGGCAGAGTGGGCCAGACTGGGCAGAAGCAGGGAAAGAGGCTGGTTGGATTCAGCTTGCTGGGATGTTCATGCCCTGTTCCCAAACTGCTGCAAGGCAGCAATTTAATGTTTGATCACAGGAATCACTGGGTTATCAGGTGTGTCAATGATTAGTGGAGACTTCCTTACTCAGGAGGAAAGCCCTGATTGGAAGGAGGCAAAATGGCAAGTGAATTAAAAGAAAACAAGTATTGGAGATGTGCCCAACAGCTAAAGCTGAGCCTGACCCAGGAGGAGAGAGAACAGTGTTTGTACAGCCTTGAAGACATTTGGGGTGCAGGTACTGAGTGTGTTCAGAACTTCTGGGGGACCTCTGTGAGCTGGGGAGAAACCACAGCACTAAATTAGAACCAGATCTCAATTTTTAATTATCTTTTTTTGCTGAGCCCGCTCAGTAGCTGCCACAGCTCTGTGTACAGAGGGGAATAAAATCTCAGACAAGGATTTAGATTTCTCTGCTTTCTGTGTCTACATCACTTTCAGGACCAGTCTGTCACTTTGCTGACTGTGAGCAGTGTAAAATCTCTTGGTACGAGGTTTATGGGTTAGAAAAAATGGCATTTTTAGGTATCTGGCAGTGACATTTAAAGGTGGGAGAAGTGTGGTGGTGAAAGGTTAATTCTCCCTGCTGGCTTGAACATGGTGCTAGTTTGGGAAGAGGCTCCTCTCTTCCAAATAATCCTGTGACAATGGAGGATATTTTTTTTGCTGCTTGGTTTTTCCTAAGATGCATTTTGGAAAGACAAGTGGGTGAAAGCTGTCACAGAGCTCTGAACTGCTGTTCTCCGGGCCACACCTGCCTTTTTTATTTTCCCTTTTTCTTTTTTGTTTCCCAGAAGTGTGAAATAGGTGATTCTGATGAAATTAATCTAGCAGGTTTGCTGCAAAAAGGTTTCACCTTCCACATGGTGGTCTCTTTTAATGATGGTGTCAGAGGCTGCTTTTAAAAATGTGTGGAGTTTGTTGGTATTTTTGATTTTGGTTTTTTTTTTTTTTTCCTTATTGTTTCTTTGTTGTTTTGGGGTTTTTTTTAATAATTTATTTCCTGCTTGAGGCTGAACTGGATAAAGACATGTTTTGGGAGAAAACTTCTCCTGAGGAGCTCCGTGGGGAGTTGATTTGGGGTTCTGAGCTGATAACTCTGTTTGTAAGCCTCTGTTTGTTTCATTCTTGTGTAATTTATGCCTGGCCCTGCTTTGAACATCAAAGTGCCTGCATTGCCTTGGAATTAACAGGGAGAAATTCCCAAGGCAGGCCTGAGGGTCTTGGTTTCCTGGCAAACCCTGTTGGGATTCCTCTCCATCTCCCCCATGGACCTGAGGAAGGAGAACTCCATTTATAACCACGAAACACCTGAAGGCAGGTCTCATCCCGAGGGTGCTGTGTGACGTTTCTGGAATTTCAGTGTCCACCAGAATGTGTCGAGTTTTGCTGAATTCCCCTGTGTGGAATCTTTGGATCTGGGTAGGGAAAACTGCTGGAGCTGTCTGTACCCGCCCTGGCTCGGCATCAGCCTCTCAGGGCAGGATACAGGACCACTGAGGGAGTTCAGAGCCCAGAAGTCACTGCATGGAACAACGACGAGGCTTTGGGATGGATCAGGGGCATGGATGAGCCCGTGGAGCACAAAACCCCCATCCAGCATGGCCTGTGAGCCGGGGGCTGAGCCTGTCAGGAGAGCTGGAAGTGTGCAGACACTGTAATTTGGGCACCCTTTGGATTCAGGTGTCGCTGGGTGTGTGCAGATCTGTAATCACACGTCTGGGAGGGCTCCACAGCAGCTGAGCTTTGCATGGTATTTCTTATGGAGAGGCCTTGCATCCAGCACCTGCTGGACCTTTGGTCTGCTTGTTTTTAATTTCATTGCAAGTAAAAGTGGGATTGTCTTTGGGGTTTTGAAATGCTTTCTGCCCCGTGGGGACACGACCTTGTTCTCAGGCCGAAGCTGGGCTGCCGAACGCGACTCCGGCCTGCCTTGGGCGTGTCTGGTGTAGCTAAGGTTGGACAGGTCAGGTCACCTGAGACCAGGGAGAAAGTTCAGGAAGGATCAGATTCTCCTCCAAAGACTGCTGGAAAGCATTGCAGGTGGCACATTCCTTTCATTCTGCTTTTTAACTGCTGAGTTTGTTGGGTTGAAGTGTTCTGGATCTGGATCCCTTGTCTCAGATCCAGGTTCAGTGCCTGAACAATTCCAGCAAACTTACACAGCAGCCTGTGTGGGAGTTGAAGATCCCTTCTGGTTTTATCCCTGAGGGAAGGTGGGGAGCACTGTGCTTGCTAGCTGGGAGTTATAATTCCGTGGTGGGAGCATCTCTTGAAATGGAATTGGTTTCCTGAGAAGCTGTGGCTGCCCCATCCCTGGAAGTGTTCCAAGCCAGGTTGGGTGTGGAGCAGCCTGGGACAGTGGAAAGTGTCCCTGCCCATGGTAGGGGGTGGAATGAGTTGGGCTTTCAAGTCCCTCCCAACACAAAACATTCCAGGATTCTGTGATATTGAAATAAATGAATAATTAATTTATGGTTTGCTCCAGAGCTGCTGACATCCCCTGTGTCTCTCTGCAGCTTACTGGAGGTTTTGGCTGTGTGTCAGCGTGGTCTATGAGCTCTTCCTCATCTTCATCCTCTTCCAGGTAAGTGACTGACACCTCCAGCTCCTAAATGCCACTTACATGTGGGAATCAACTCCTTTGTAGTGTTTTTTCCTGCTGACTACAGGAGATGCTTGTTTTTGTGAGATGGAATCATTAGGCTGTTTAATGAGACTATGAGGCTGAGGGAAATGATAATGTGAAAATATTTCACCTGCTCTGACCTCCAGTCACCCTCAGCCCAGGGTAGACACTGTGTTGAAGCGGTTTTAGATGTGCTGGTGAAGGAGTTCACGTTCAGGAGCTGGTGTTTCACAGTCCAGTCTCTGCCCTGCTGGGCCATGTGTGACTCGGGGGGGAATTCACCTTGTTTCACCTTTGGAAATATCTTTTACCTGGAGTGACAGGTTCTTTGTAGGTGTGGGGGTTTTGCAATAAACCAAAGCTTCACACCTAGCTTTGTGTGGTGGCAGGAGTTGAGGAGGAGGCTTTTCATAGAAAGATGTGCCCTTGGTGCTTCCAAATTAAATATTTTACCATATCTTGTCCTTTAGTAAGCAGAGAACTTCTCCCTGACTTTTACAATTCTCAGAAGTTAAAATTAAATATTTTGAGACAATATGCTCATCAGACAGCTCTAAAAATCATTTTCTGTGAAAGAAGGGTGGGGAATGCTTTTTTTTTTTAAAGTTTTGCTTCTAGAGGCCATGTGAGCTTGAGAAGGTGGGACTGGTTACCCTGGTTTTTTCCAGCCATCCTTAAGCATGATATTCCTGAGTAGCTGCAGTCAGACTGAGTAATTTTTATTGGTTGTACTGGTGTAGTTCTGAATTCCAACAAAAAAGCCTGGGATGGCTTTTCTTCCCTGTGGCAGCGTGTGGTGTCAGCAGAGATTTAGTGGTTGAGGAACTCCCTGCTGTTGCTCAGCTCTTTACTAAAAATACATCAATGCCTTGCCCAGGTTTAAATAAGGTTAAATTCTGCTGAGTCTGCAGGTGGCTGAACTTCCTGACAGCAATTCCAAGCTTGCTCATGACTGAAACTTGTCCCAGAGTTCATGTGACTTCAGCAGTTTATTCTGTAATTTTATTATTACTCTATTAATTAATTTTGGCTTTGTCCAGCTTTCCTGCCTGTCACAGATGTTCCAGGGTCGAGCCTTGACCACAACACTGAGTGATTCCATTGGGAAATAAATGCACAGCAAATGTGTGGCTGATTTAGTGACAGATGAGTTCACATTTTGGTCATTTTGATAATTTCTTTTTGCTGTTTGCATGGGACCTTACTGGAAATGGGTGTTGGGAAGGATGAGCTGTGTGAAGGTTCTGGGAAAGATGGGGAGCACAGAGGAGTGGCTTGGGGTAAAGTGTTAAAGATCATTGATTTTTCATCTTTAAGGTCATTCTGTAGCCAATTTTTCCCTTAATGTTTAGGATTAGAGTCTCCAAGTCAGGTGTGTGTGTGTGGGGTGTTCAAGGCCTGGCTTTATTTCAAGACTTGTTCTTCAACAAATTTGAAAAAGGGTTGATTTGAAGATCAATGTTGGCCTTAATTCTGTTTGTGCCTCCTGTGTGTGCATCCTTCAGGGGATCCCAGGTTTCTGTGTTCCCTTGCAGACCGTGCAGGACGGGAGGCAGTTCATGAAGTACATCGACCCCCATTTAGGAGTTCCTCTGCCAGAGAGAGACTACGGGGGCAACTGTCTGATTTATGACCCTGGCAATGGAACTGATCCCTTCCACAACATCTGGGTAAGGAACAAACTCACTCATGAGGCTGTTTTTTGGGTAAAAAGCTGCTTAACTGGACTCTTCAAAGTGCGGTTGTGAGACTGGCTGAGTGCTGAATCAGAGCACAGCCTGTGACTGACTCTCCAGCCTCTTTATTTCTCTTCTCTTGACCTTTCCTGTCCATCAGATGGGGGTGTGTCTCTCTGGATCCCAATTACCTGATTGCCCAGGGCTGAAGTGTTCAACAGCTCTTCTTTCTCAGCTCATTGGTGTCAAATTTTCCTCTCAGAGTTTGGATTTCTTCGTGTGCTTGAGGAGTCTTCTCCTCAGTCACCCCGAGGCACAAAGCCCTAAAGCTGCACCACAGAATCCCAGAATGGTTTGGGGTGGAAAGATGATGTAACCTCACCCTCTGCCATGGGCAAGGACACCTTCCACTAGTGCAGGACTTTCTGAGTCCTAAAAGCCATCAGGTTTCTCACTGGCAGAAGTTCCAGGGCAAAGGAATGCTGGTTATTTACAGCTCCCTGATTGCATGGAGCGAGGAGCACCCAAATCCTTTGGGTCTACCCTGTAAATCTTCAGTGCCTCAAAAACTGGAATAACTGGGATCTTACAAAAGTAGAGGGAAAGGCACTGTGTCCAGGGACTGGCAGGGCTGGTAAGGTTTAAGAAGCTCTGCTAAATTCCTTCCTGATGAAGGAGTGCAAGTATTCATGTGTGGAAAAAACAGATGTTTATTGCTGCATTTTTCTTGGAGGAAAAAAAATTATAAGGCTGTGACCTTCACTCCCTTTTTGGTTTTCAGGACAAGCTGGATGGATTTGTTCCTGCTCACTTTTTTGGGTGGTACCTGAAGGTAAGAATGGCTCATTTCACCTTGGTAACTCTGCTCCTCTGCTCCCAACGCCTCACTGCTGCTGCTTTTGTGGTGCCAGGCCTTGGTCAGTTAAACCAGGCTGTTTGTAATATATGAAAATACATATCAATATGTGAAAAGCCCTTTTTCCCCTTTTTTTCTCTGTCTCCTGCCCATGTTGGGCCACCTCATTTCTTTCCAGAACCTTGTTACATCAACAGGCTCCTTCCTTCCTCCACAGGGATTCATCCTGGTGTCAGATCAATAAAGAACTTAAATTCCTGTAGCAACAGAAATGCTGAAACAACCTTTGGAAGTGGAGTGTGGGGCTGGCAGTGACAGTGATATTCCCAAAGGCAGATGTTGTTGCTGCTACTTTCCCAGTGGCATCAGATCAGGATTTTAAACCATTAAATGGGCAGTGGTTTAATTCTTGTTATTTTTTAGTCAGTATCAAGACTGCAGAAGGAATTCCAGCTGTGCCTGTCTCTGCCAGAACATTCAACAGTGTTCTGCTGATTACTTTGGTCTAAATATTACCTTTTTTAACCCAAGCAGACTGACTAACTCAGGAGATTTTGCCCCCTGCAGACCTTGTTTGGGTTTGCTATTTAAATAACAAACTGACAGAGCTTGGCTGTTCTAAAACAAGCTGGAACTGTTAGTTTGTATTTTCATTTAAAAGTGCAGATGTGTTCTGTGAGTGGTTCACCTCAAAACCAGAGGTGAATTTGCTGGACATGGGGAGACCTGGACTTCAGCTTGTTCTGTTAATGAACTGAATTCTAAATTTGGAAAACTTGGATCCTTTTCTTCCAAGAGAATTATGTTAGAAACTGGGCTGCCCAAATGGAAGGAGACTGGCTGCTGGATTTCCTCAGGGCCATAACATATTTTTCTCTTAAATATGTTAAATATTAACCTATTTCTCTATTAAAAGCTGGAGGTTGAGTGTGTTGTCTCAGTAAACAGAGATGGGCTTGTGTTTGGATTTTTTCCCCAAATCTCAAAGCACCAGGATGGCAATATTGAGAATGAATGGGCCTCATTCATCAGAAATTATTGTGGCTTTGGAGTCGTTTAGAGCCCATAAAAGGCTTTGAAAAGCCTTTTCTGAGCACTGTAAGAACTATGCTGCCTGTGGTGGTTGAGCACCCAGTAATTTCATGCATTTAACTCACTTCCCTCCTGCTGAATCTCATTTTATCAGAATTTATCATAATCTGTATTCCAATGCTGGTTTTGGCTGGGGTGGAGGTGATTTTCTTCAGTGTCATTCCTGTCTCTTGTGCAGGTAATGTTGATAAGTTGAGAGGCCTGTGAGCAATTAGACCATCATATCACGAAAATAAAGTTGTCCTGAGTTTCCTGATCCTTTTCTGGGTACTGGAGACAAGAACTACAACTGTAGATGTTTTTTAGCAGCTGTTTAAAAGACTTTTTTCTCCCTTCAGACTCTGATGATTCGGGACTGGTGGATGTGCATGATCATCAGTGTCATGTTTGAGTTCCTGGAGTACAGCCTGGAGCACCAGCTCCCAAACTTCAGTGAATGCTGGTGGGATCACGTATGTACTGCAGGGATCAGGGTTTATTTGGGAGTACAGATTTTACAGGGAGGGCTAGGAAGTGATGAGAGCTGAATTGTATCCCGTGTGTGACTGCTCTCTGTTGAGTTTGTGACGTGCTTGTCACCATTTCTGTAATTTTGTGTGTTACAAACACTTGGTTAAATATTTGTTTGGGTTTGTTTCACACCAGAGAGAGAATCTGAACCTGTACCTGAACATTTTCAAATATTTGCTGATAAAGCAAATAAAAGCAATAAAGCAATAAAGTCTGAAATTCAGAGAAAGGCAAAACTTGGTGTGAGCTTAAAGGGACACCCTTTTAAAGTTGTGTTTTATTTTCCTGTGAGGTGTAAGTTGGTGCCTGGGCAATCAGAATTCCCTGCAGTCAGGGCACGCAGCTCTGGGTCTGTGTTTGGATGGATTTTGGGAAAGACCCAAGCTTGGAATGATTTGCTCCACTGTTGTATTTTCAAAAGTCAGTGCATTATTAGAGACATCAAGCCAAGCTTTTAGCCTTCAGAAAACCTATGGAATTAACACTCTGTCCCACTCTTGGAATGCAGAGGTCTGCCTGTAGTGATTCCCTTTCCCAAGCTCTAGTGTTCCTTCCCCAGCATCATTCCTGTGTTTCTCCTTCCAGTGGATAATGGATGTGATCTTATGTAACGGGTTAGGAATTTACTGCGGGATGAAGACCCTGTCCTGGCTTTCCTTGAAAACCTACAAATGGCAAGGGCTCTGGAACATTCCAACCTACAAGTAAGTTGGGGAGGAAAGAACTCCACGGGCACAGCGCAAAGGTTGGGCCCCTGTTCAAGAGCTTGGTTGTTCCATTTGGGTTAATATGGATTAAAGAATTCCCAGGTGTTCGGGTGACTCCAGGATCCAGTGACTTATCGCTGCGGGGAGGTTTGTTGGAGGGTTTTATTCACCTTGTGAATGGGATTGTTGGAAATACACCTGTGTGTCCCAAATATTGCCTGATGGCTGGGAGTGAGGGCATCCTGTGGAAGTGAGCTTATTTGATGAAACAGTTTAAGGAGGTGCAGGAATCCAAGTTGGCATCATACTCCCATTCACAGCAAGGATCTGTTTGGTCTTTTTGCATTCCCTAGTAACCAGAACTTCACAGGAACTGGGACACTGGGAATTAAAATTTAATAAATCCCTTGTAGTTGTGTACCGGTAATGACCCATCGTGCTGTGTAGTGTCTTTGCTGAGCAGAGCAGAACTGCTTACAACAGTGGGTGTAGTATATTAAAGCTTAAATTGATAATTAAAATAACAAGCTCGGAGCTAAACTCATTAAGTTGTGATTTTAATGGAGTAAATGGAGGCATTTTGCATATCTGAACTGGTGTCTCAAATGGAAATGCTGGCAGATGCCTCTTGCCTGCTTTCCCTTCAGGCTGCAGTGGTTATTTTGCTTTTTTCCAGAGGCAAGATGAAGAGGATCGTGTTCCAGTTCACCCCCTACAGCTGGGTGAAGTTCGAGTGGAAGCCGGCCTCCAGCCTGCGCAGGTGGCTCGCAGTCTGTGGCATCATCTTCGTGGTGAGGACACCTCTCTGGCCCTTCTGTTCCCTGCTTCCAGGTTCTGTGACTCAAGCTGCAGCTCTGGGGATCTTCCTGAAGCTGAGGCCAGGAGGGATCCCTTCCCAGTCCTGCAGAACAGGGGGCTGTGTCCATGTCTCTGGGACAGGTGACAGATTCACTGCAGAAAGGGTTGCCCTTGCTTGCTGACCACTGTTGCTGGCAATAGGAGCAACATAAACTGGTATCTTCAGGTTCTCAGCAAGTTGCTGCTCCCCAAAGCACTGGCTGTGGGTGAAAGTAGCTCAAATCCCTCCATTTTGTGCAGGTACAGGTCACATTACAGCTGGAAGGGGCTGTATCCAAGGCCTTGGGCTCCTCTGAGCTCACTCCTGAAGCACAGATCTGCTCAAATAATTCAATTCTCCTAGAATTTATTTTTTTTAACATTTCACTGCACACACAGCACCTGAGTGGGTGGAATTGTTTCATGCTGGGAATGCAGCATCTGAAATTCATACCTGTGCCTGTGAAACTGAACTTGTTGCCCACGTGACACTGATAGGCAGGGTAAACTGGGCAGTTTAAATGCCTTTTTTCCACTTCTGCCCCTTTGACAGCCAGGGGACTTTGGCCTTTATGGCATCCATGGGATGTCACTTGGCTCTGCTCTGAGCAACTCAAACTTATCTCAGCCCAGCAGCTGTGAAATTTAACTAAATCCATCCCTGTGACACTTGTGGTGATCCAGAGGCACTGGGCATGAACCAGGTTCAGTGGCACAGGACAGAACTCTGTGTTTTTCCAGAACAAACTCCCAGCACCTGATTCCTGCTGCAGGACACATTGGACAAGCTCACGTGGCACACCAGGCCTGCTTTGTGGGAGCACTGAAAGAGTATAAATAAAATAGATGTTTCCCCAAAACATTGCTGGTTGCACCCTGAAGAAATTGGGGTTTAAGTGCTGCTGCAACAGAGATCCCAGTGAATTTATACTGGACTATAAATTGTGGGATTCTGTTTCTTTTAGCACATCCCAGCTTCAGCTGACAGGTTCTCAGCAGCTTCAGGTTCTGGCTCACTCCTTGGGCTTCAGCAAGGCTTAATGCCCTTTTTTATCACTTCTTTTGAAGTGACAATCTGGTGTCTCTCTGCTCCCTTAAGCACATTGCCAGGGCAGCTGCTGGAGAGAACATTTTGCTCTCTTAATTTATAATCAACTTTCCCAAGTTGGCTTTGAGGGTGAGTTTGCATAACTGAGAAAAACCAACCCAGCCCAGCCCCCCAGGATGTGCAGCTCGTGCCTCTTGTTATGGTGGGGCTCCCTCAGCTGGATTTTAAAGGACAGGGAAAGGAAAAGCTGTGCTTTTGGGATTTGCCCTCAGTGTTTGTACAGGTACTTTGGGCTTTTTGAAGTTCAAAAACTTGCTTGAAATTTGAGGGTACTGCTTGTCCAGCTTTTTGTTGTGATTTTTAGTGCCTCTTCCAAAGTAGAGGAAGTGTTTAAAAACCCAGTTGGTTTTGGGTTGGTGCTGATGGTTCACTCGGTGATACTGAGCAGGGCAGAGAAATGCACAGGGGGAGCCATTCAGAGAGAGAGGGGCATTCCAGGCTCCATCCAGTGGTATTTCCCAAATGTAATTCCAATGTCCCTTCTCCCAGTTTTTATTGGCAGAGCTGAACACGTTTTACCTGAAGTTTGTGCTGTGGATGCCCCCTGAACACTACTTGGTGCTGCTACGCCTCGTGTTTTTTGTCAACGTGGGAGGAGTGGCCATGAGGGAGATCTACGACTTCATGGATGACCCGTAAGCCCCACCTCTCTGTACTTCCCATGTCGAGCTCCACGTGCTTTGTTTTGAACTTGCTCCAGCTTGCTGGCATCCATCTCGGGCACCAGTTCAGTTCAGCTTGTCAGGGACAAAAAGGCCTAATCCCAAAGCATCTGCTTCGTGTTCCTTTGTTTTGGAGGTACCACTCTCGCTCCCCCTGGTCAGAGAGCAGCTGTTGTTAAGGGCATTGTGTGTGCACTGTGTTAACCTCAGTGTCTGGTAAATGATCTCTCTGTGGAGAAGGGAATGTGGAAATGAGCTGGAGTGCCCCTGGCTCGTGGGCAGAGGAGCGCTGCGCTCCGATTCCAGACTAAGAGCCAGGAACTGCAGTCCTTGGATGTGCCCTCTGGGGACATCGGGGCCCAGACTAAAGAAATGTGATTCTTAAAGGCACTTCTTTCCTTGAGCTGTCTTCCCCCTGGCCCTCTGGAGCTCTCCTGGCATCCTCTTGCAGGTCAGAGGCCCTCGGTAGCAGGATGTGCTGCAGGTGAGGCACCACACACAGCAGTGCATGTACTTGAGACTGTTCCCACCTCAGCATCATATTTGTCCTCGCTGCTTTTGTTTCTGCAGACCATGTTAGAGCTGAGAAAGCTTTGTTCTCAAAATCACCTTTTCTTTTAATGTCACAACCTGCCTGAGCCCACATCCTCAGCCTAAGGCACCGCCTGGCTTCCAGGGGTGTTCATTGTCTGTCGCTGACCAACGCAAAAAAGTGTCTGTGTTCAGAATTTAGGGTTCCAACATGGTCTGAAGATCAGTTTCCCTTGCAAGGCTTTGACTCCTAGAACTGGGAAGAAGGGCCAGCCCACATTGCTTAGTCGGAATTCAGGACATTCCGCAGGGGCAGGATGCCCTGCCCTTGGTGTTGGACCTACTGGTTTGGGACGTGCCTCCAACTCACAGGTAAGAAGAGTCTCTGCCTTGCTGCTGAGCTCCTCTCCTTAGCACCATTCATCTTCTTGTGTTGGGGTTGGAAAAGCTCCTTTGCCCTCTGTCCAACCATGTGGCATAACACTGGAATTTGGGAGAGCCATCCCTGGCCGGTGCCTTATCCCTGCCTCCGATTGTTGTTGTTCTTTCCGCGAGCCAGAGCAGCTGCACGTCCCCGTCACTGCCACCACCTCCTGCTGTGTTCCCTGCTAGGGGAGGTGACTGCCCCCACATCCTGGGGTTCCTGGCTCTGCTTGATGCCCCCTCAGAGCTGACATTAGGCTGCTTCTGCAGAAGGGCAGAGCTGAGCACCCACTCACCTGGCACCTTCTCTGCGGAGGGTTTTGTAATTCCTTCCTGCATTCCAGACCATCCAGGCAGAAGAGGATCTGCCCCCATTTACCAGCTTCACTTGCACATCATTTTAAGCCAAGGATCCTTCAGGATTCTTCCCATGGTGTTGTAGGGGAAGAGCAGGGGAAGTATGATTTGCTCCATGGTTATATTTACAAAAGTCAGTGCATTATTCCTGCTGGGAAGAGCAGCCTGTACCAGAGACTCCCAACTTACATCACATGGGAAACCTTGCTGACCTTTTCCTTTTGGAAACTCTTAATGCTCAAAGATTGGAATATTCTATTGCCCTTCCTTGACAAAAACGTGGCTCACTGCCTTGTGTGGTGGTGATGGGATTGTCTGGGATGAACTGATGAGGTCTCTTCAGCCAGCCCTGCAATGCTGGGTCTGGAAAGCAGTGAAATTCCAATGTGAAGAATTCTTTTTCCCATTCAGCATTCTGAGTATCCGCAGGCAGCTGTGGGGCTTTGCTTGCAGGACCTTGGACTGAGCATGGTGACAGTGTAGTGCCTGGAATTGTGATAGTCCCAGAAGAGGGATGAAGCTTTCTCCAGCCCTCACACACCACATGCTGCCTCCACGTTCCGGGGGACTGGATGTGTGAAATGATCCTGACCAGGAGTGTCTTGATGCATTTGAAGCATTTGACCTAGTCACGCATTCCTGACTGGAGTCTTCCTGTCACCTCCAAGGAGTCTGCATCAAGGCCATGAATTTTTATCTCCTTCATCAAAGAAAAATCTTTTGCATCTTTCCTGAATATTAGGGCAGGAAACCAGCTCTCTTCCTCGGCAGCCTTAGGGGCTGCCCAGCTCTTGTGTTGGAGTTATCTTTGATTCTGTTGTCAGGGAAAAGATGGCAGAGGAGGAAGCAGCCCAGCAGAGCAGAAAGCTGTCCTCATCATCCCAGCAACTGGAATTCCCTGTGAGAGATCTGCTGCTTCTCTTTTCATCTCTCTGCCTGTAAGTTAGGGCTGGTCTCTGCCCATTTAATCTGTCACCACGTGGAGCAGTTTCTGCAGCCCTTTCATCCAAGCTCATCCAGGCAGGATACCTTTTAAGAAGGAATGCACTCATCCCCTCTTCATCAGCACTCACCTACATTTGATTTATTCCATATTTTTTCCCAGTGTATTTGGATGGTTTGGTGTAGCTTGAACTACACTTTGGTGTCAAATATGGCTCTGGGCCTCGTGTGTGGCAAGCTCCTGTTTGGAACCATACCCTGAACATCAGCTGGTCTCAGGCTGGTCAGAGAATTGTTTCATGTGGATTTACCTGGGAATGGGGACACTTCCTGCATTGTGTGGTGATTAAGTTTAACTTTTCTCGCTTTTAGAGCCTCTGAGAGGAAACTGAAGTAACACCAATGTGAAAGTGTCATCCTGCAGAGCCTTAGTGCATGTGTGATCTGAACTAGACATGTAGGACTGTGCAAAGCTGAATGAAATCACTGCCCCAGCTGTCTTTTTGTGCAGATTTCTCCACATCCCCAGTTTTACAGCAATGAGATGTTTTTGTTTGTGTTTCTCCTGCAGGAAGTTCCACAAGAAGCTGGGCCAGCAGGCCTGGCTGGTTGCTGCTATTACTGCTACGGAGTTCCTGATCGTCGTCAAGTACGATCCCTACACTCTCACCCTCTCCCTGCCCTTCTACATCACCCAGTGCTGGATCCTGGGGATTATCCTGGTGCTCACCTGGACAGCCTGGCGCTTCTTCATCCGGTGAGTGGGGCTGCCTTTGGGGCTGGCCAGGGTTTTAGGGGGATTTGTTCAATCCCCATCCTCAAATGTGTTCCCTGGGACTGCCTGGGGAGAGAGCACAGCTCTCCTGGGAGGGTGCAAGTTCTGAAATAAACAGGGAGTTCCCTGGGCCTGATCCTGGCATTTTCTGTCTGGATCATGGAAAGCAGCTGCACAGGGAATTAACAGCCTTCCAGTATTGGAAGGGACGCGCAAGGAAGCTGGAGAGGGACTCTGTATATCAGGGGCTGGAGGGACAGGACAAAGGGGAATGGCTCAGCACTGACAGAGAGCAGGGTTAGGTGTGGTGTGGGGAAAAATGGGGGTGCTGAGGCCCTGGCACAGGTTGCCCAGAGAAGCTGTGGCTGCCCCTGGATCCCTGGAAGTGTCCAAGGCTGGGTTGGATGGAGCAGCCTGGGATAGTGGAAGGTGCCCATGGCAGGGGGTGGAACGGGCTGGGCTTTAGGATCCCTTTCAGCCCAAACGATTCCACAGCTGTTTGAAGTGCAGTGCTGTGTGGAGGGAGCAGCAGTGCTGCTTCTGCAGGGTTGGCTCTTGTGCTCTGGAAGAGGTGGGAAGAACCAGGACACCAGCCAGAAGCACAAAGTGCCAGTGAATCAGTGCCATCAGCAATTGTAGAAATGCCCAGCCAGAGGCTCCAGTGAGTTGTTATCCCCAGGAAGCTCCGTGCAGAGAGGTTCCCTTGCCGTTGTTCCTGCAGGCTGGAGCTGTGTGCTGTGTGTGTTGCAGGGACATCACCCTGCGGTACAAGGAGATCCGGCGGCAGAAGCAGGAGCACAGGCACGAGAAGGACAAATGCCTGAGCAACGGGGACGGACACTCAGCCCTGCTGGATGAACCCAACGGGAACAAACTCCGGGAGAGGAAGCTCTGAGCACGGACACGGGGCTGACAGGAACTCGTGGTGCCCGAGCGGGCCTGGTGCACAGTCCCAACCTTATCCTACCTAACTCCTAATTGTCATTGTTAGCGTTCCAGCGTGTGGGAAGCTCGCGGGGGAGGATGGCACTGACACAGCCCCCCTCTCTCCTCGTGTCACGGGGCAGGGCCAGAGGAAGTCTGTGTGGAGGGAGGTCAGTGCTGACCCCGCACACGGGACGGGGCCTTCACCGGGTGCCATGTGTCTTCCTTGGAACCAGGTGTGGAGATGGGGCTCAGAGCACGGCACACAGGGATCTGCTGCTCCATTCCCAGGGAACTGAGAGCTCCGTGAGGCGTTTGGGCATTAGGAACACTTGTTTTGGAGCGTACGGAGACCAGGCACGGGAAATGAATTCTGTTCTTCCTGCTGGAACTACCTGGAGCTGTGGAGGGGGATTGGGTGAAGCGTTCAGCGAGGTGACCGCGGGTACACGGGGACGTGTGGCCAAGCTGCGTTCCTTGCACAGGATGTACCACACTACACTGCTGTTCCAGCCCCTCCGTGGGGCATCCCTCTGACTTCCAACGTCCCGGAGCGGCCTGCGGCACGTGGGTGGTGTGTCCCAGCTCTGGGGAGACAGACAACTTCTCCTTAGCTTTTATTTTTAATTTCTCTTTTAGTCTCGGTCATCTCTTAAATGTAAGGGAAGGTGAAGTGAGAAAGGTCAACCTGCCTTCGCTCTGCGGAGTAAAATGTGTCACAAGCAGAAACCGGGAGTGTCCCATCAGTCTGGAGTTCTTTGCTTTATCCTCAGCTGGGTTTGCGTCCTCGCCGCAGGGGGTTTGCTCTGGGGTCTGACAGGGGCACGTCAGGCTCTGCCACCCTTTGTCACTGCCCTGTTCCTTCCAGGATAGCTCCAGAGTGAGGGGTTTCTGGGAAAGCTGATCCCTGCAGTGCCACACCCCCATCCTTGTACCCCTGCCACCGGCAGGCCCAGGCCAAGCACGTCCCTGGCACAGCACAGCCAGGGAGCATCCTGAGCCAGGCAGTGTTTCTGCTGGTGACTCAGCATCCTGGAAAAGGAATTGGAAGCCTGGGCTGCTTTGTTTCCCCAGATCATTATTCCAAAATGCGAGAGCTCCACTAATTCACATGGATTCTGTACCCTCTGCTCCGAGCCCTCGCGTCGCTGTCCTGGGCACTGACGTCACCCTGTCACTGCTTAATCCAATCTGGCTGTTTTTCAGGGAAGTGTTTATCCAGAAGAAAATGACACAAATGCCACGTTACAATTCCAAGAGTGCAGCCCCAAACTTTTGGAGTGGCAGGAGCTTGTAGGGCTGCTGCCCTGCACACATCTGGGTTTTTAATCCGGTTTTGTCTTGTACGGGAATGACAGCCAGCATCTGCATTTCTCCCAGCTTTAGTGTCTCAAATGCTTTCCACCTATAAAAAGTGGGCAGTGAGCAGCTGGGAAGTCGGGAATCCCCAGCTGGGGAGGTGGCCAGGTGACACAGGGGGACTTGTCACTGGACCCCCCTCCCACCAAAGGGCCACTTACCTGCACTGGCAACACCTGGTGAGGAATGTCTAGAAGGATCTGGGAGCTTTGACCTCATACGTGAGCCACTGACTCGTCTGTCTGCATCCAAGGGATCCCAGGGACAGTCTGGATCCTGTCCATGTAGTTCTGTGTGCTGTTTGTCCTTTGGGACAATGTGTGCCTGTGGGTCCTCTCTTGTCACCTCACACACAGAGCCAGGGGGGCTGAGGGGGCTTGGGCTGTGTCCCCTCCAGCACACAGGATGGGTGGATGGATGCTGGGCCTTGAGATAAGGAATGTGTCCAGGTTTTCAGGGAAAAAGGTGGGCTCTGGTCATTGCAAACTCGCCTGGATTTAGGAATCCTTTTGTGATTGTCTTGGAGCAGTGCTCAAAGCAGCCTCATAGGGAGGAGGTGGAAGGAAGCCAAGAGTCCTCATCAGGGGCTGGAGTGGCGTGGCCTAAAATGTGACCCTCCCTGTGGGAGGGCAGAGGTGGCCAACTCCTGCTTCCACACACAGGGGTGTCCAGCTCACCTGGAGCAGGTCTCCCACCTGTGGTCACTGATTTCATGGAGAGCTTGGCCAAAGGTAAATGTTGGCTTTAAAAAGGAGGGGTTTTTAATAGGTGAGTTGGTGTCTGTGTGAGGCTGGATTATTCCAGGTGCCCAGCTTGGAAATTTCCAAGCCTCAGCCTGATCCAATCCCATCTGGAGCGGCTCTAGGGGTCACTTTTGCCCAGAATCTGGAGTGGTGAGCCCTGAGGTGCCGTGCAGGAAGGTGCTGAGTCCTGGGCTGTCCTGTAGAGGGACATCCTGCCACATCCCTGGGGATGCAGAGGAGCTTTGGGAAGTGGGGAAGGACCATGGCCTGCTCTTTTCCAGCTGTACCCAGAGGAAGAGGCAGGAAGCCTCATGGGAAGGAGCCTTGGCTGCAGGAGGAGGCAGCTCTCCCACCCAGGCAGCGTTTTTGGTACAGTCAAAACTTGCTGTGTTTTCTCCCTGAAAATGAACTTCTGCCAGGAAGATCATGGGAGCATCTCCCAGTGCTGCCCTCCCTGGATCTTTCCAGAGCAGGGAGCCTGCAGCCAGCGTTGAGCTGGCCCTGTGGCTGGATGTGTTCCTGGGAATTACCGGGCCTCTGGAATGTCAAGATGCTCTGTGGCCTCTGACCCCACCTTTTCTCAGTGGGTGGGTGTTTTTCCCCACAAAATCACAATTATTCCATTTTCTCCAAGGAAAGTGTTTCTCCTGCTGTCTGAAATTGCTCCTTGCTGCCCTGGAAGTCGCCTGACATTAAGGTGAGGTGGCTGAAGCTATGGATATGAGGGCAGGGAAAGGGAAGATCCCGCAGCAGGGTGTGAAGGCACAGTCTTTCCAATGGTTGTGGTGTGGTCGCACAAAGCCAAACTGTCCGAGGGGCTTTTAGGGCCAGATCCCAAAAGGTTGCACTTTCTGCTGCAGAGGGAGAGGATCTGATGGTTTTTCTTAGGAAGATCCAAAGCCAAGTCCTTGCTGGACAGCCCCAGGTGTCCCCATGGCCAGGAGGGACACACAGCTGGAAGCTGTTTGGGACAAGGGAGAACCCAAGGATTTGGCTTTGGGGTGGTAATCCAGAGACCCCAAGGGGCTCTGCAGCCTTTGAGGGACAAGGGGGGGGACATAGGACTCCATGGGGTGAAACACTCATCAGGGTCCATAGGGAGGAGCAGCTGGAGATGCAGAGATACAGTGGGATGGACCAGGGAGTCCCTGGGAAGTGGGGAAGCCCTGGTAAGGCCAAGCACACAGCAGGGAATCTCTGGTGTGGGATGAGGGATCTGGCATTTCCCTTCCTCACTCCTGGCTGGGATTTGGGGTGCGTTTGCAGGGGTTTGGTGTGAATTTTGTTGGGAGTTTTTTTAATGGCAACTTCCTCAGGAAATCTGGGAGCCTGGCAGGCAAACCAGAGTGAGTGACCCCGCGGTCCCCAGGCTCTGCCGGGGGTTCGGGCTGGGCTGAGCCAAACCCCGGGGAGGGTCTGGCGAGCGCAGAGACCGCCCAGCTCATGGCACGGATGAGCGGCGGCTCCGCCCCGGGCTGGGCTGGGCGAGGGAGCGGAGCCGCTCCCGGTCCCGCACCGCCGGGAAGCATCCCGGCTGCGGGGAGGACATTCTGGATCCATCCCGGATCCATCCCAGGGCTG
>VXBC01000893.1:10136-23643 GCA_013399945.1 Ploceus nigricollis | reverse complement strand
CCGGCCATCCAGCCAGTTCTGAGCCCAGCACAGAGTGCTCCTGGCCCAGCCATGGGCTGCAGCTTTTCCAGGAGTGTGCTGGGGGAGACAGTGTCAAAGGCTCTGCTGAAGTCCAAGTACACAACATCCACAGCCTTTCCTGCATCCACCAGGCAAGTCACTTGGTCATCAAAAGGGTTAGTCACACCAAAACATAAAAGGCTGGTCAAACATGACCTACCCCTCCTAAAGCCATGCTGGCTGGGTCTGATGCCCTGGCCATCCTGTAAGTGCTGTGTGATGACACTCAATATAAACTGCTCCATGACCTTACCCGGTACTAAGGTCAGGCTGACTGGTCTATAATTACCAGGGTCCTCCTTCCCACCCTTTCTGTGAATGGGTGTCACATTGGGCTGCTTCCAGTCATCTGGAACCTCACAAGTGAACCAGGACTGTTGGTAAATGATGGAGACTGGCTTCACAAGCTCATCTGCCAGCTCCCTCATCACCCTGGGATGGATCCCATCTGGTCCCATGGATTTATGAATATCCAAGCATCTCAGAAGTTCTCTGACTGCCTCCTCCTGGATAAAAGGGAGATCATTCTGCTCCCTGACACCATCTCCCAGCCCATGATCATAAGTTGTACACTGCCAAAACCACTACATATGAAATCAGAGCAGCTCTCAAAGACTAAATACATTAAGAAAACTTTTTAAGTACCATAGAAGTAGATGTAGCTGGAATGTATAACTAACGATAGGCACATTCTCTTCACTTGCCTCTCAAACATTCACATACTTTCTTTCTCTATATTTCTTCCACTCAGACCATGCAAATCCTTGCTCTTTGTGGAAGTACAAGTATTCACTGAAAGCAAAGCTGTAAAAAAAATGTAAATGCATCCTTTTTCATTAAAAATGAGAAACTTGAGACATTTTCAGACTTGAAGGGTTTCAGCTACAGAGTTCCTAATATTCATGGATATTCACACTTCAACAAGTCATAGACACTAGAGAACATGCTGCTATGCATCAACAGAGCTGAAGGAAGTGTATTTCCATATGAACATATGAATACAAAGATTCCTGACATTCAAGGATAGAGAAATAATTTTCCAGTATAAAGTTCCATCATTCATGCTGAAAAGCTCCTTCAGGTGATTCTTAACAAATGAACCAGCTGTTACAAGCTATCTAAGATTGCAAGGACAAAATGAAAAAAGATCAGGAAAGAGACAGAAAACTAGTGTAAAGCAGATACATATAGCACATGATATGCTGTAAGAACAATGTATTAATTATGCTGAATCTAGAATACAAAATATCAGCAGCACATAATTTCTTGCTCTGGTTTTCTTACTAAAAGAAGACTTTTCCAGACAGAGTTTTCTATAGTATTTTCAGATTATCTTCCTTCAAAAAGAGAAGAATAAATGATGTTGAATGGTAATAATAATTATGCAATAAGAAAGGTAGTGCCAATTGGTGGTGGTGGAACCTGTCTCAAACACTATCAGGCTAATTTACTGCCTCAGACATTTCAGCTAATATTTTGTCTCCAAACAGATGTTACTCTGAAGCCATTTTCTTTTTCCAGCAATGCCTTGTCACATAAGGATTAGGCTGATTTGACTCTAAAGCTTAAAGACACTGACAATAGTATTTGAGATTATAATGCAAAGATAAAAGAAAAAATCAGAGTACAGAGACATGTTTTTTGATTTTATTTGAACAAGATTTGCTCTAGTGTCACTCATTGACTTCAGTCTAGGTCTAAATGAAAGATTAAAATATAAATTCATAGTCATAAATAAATTTTAAATTTTGGTCTTAATTACAGTAGCTCCAAAAAATATTCCAATAAGAATCTGGAGGCAACACAAATGAACTATAGGCTAATCAATTCATAACAAACTTTAGTCCTCTACTAAGGCTTCAAATACACCCTCATTACACCCCTACTTTCTGGAATTTCTGAGATATGATTAACAGGTTAACAGTTAACACTGAAACATAATTTATTAATTAAAGAGATTATCCCCAGAATTTTTCCATTCTGATCCTTATGAAAGAGTGTGGTATGTTTATAAAAACAAATGAAACAGATACTGAAAGGAATATTGGGCATGTTTAAAAGTGCTCTCTATCTCAATTTTCATCTTCCTCTATACAAGCAAAGAACAGTTCAAAATTGTATTGCTGATATCAATGTGAGATGCCTTTTTTGAGCTCTTTCTAACAGCAGGGAAGGCATGGTTTTAATGAATTCATTTTGAAGGATGAGTCTGTCAAACAGTTAAGTTCAGCAAGATTTTCCAAAAACGTCTTGAAAAGGTTTAAATGAATGGACTGACTGGAAAAGTGAATGTGCTGACTACTTTTTGTTTCATCCTCTTGTACTCAAGGCTGATCACTCAGTGCAGCCTGAATAATCCTTTCACTGAATAAGATATTACAGAATGAAGAACATATTGAACATTTCAGCCTGCTATTCAAGTGCTGTAATGAAGATCTATTATTTTCCACAAAAAAGAACTACCTCTTTAAGCTGATATGAATATTATGTAAAATATCAGTGAAACAAAAGGATCAAAAGAAAGAAACATCAGATCAAAAAAATTCTATTATCATTATGTCTTTGGTTCTCTTGAAACAGAACTAATACATGAACAGGTACATTGGAAGGTGTTTTGTGGACCTAGAGGTCTCAGTCTGGATTTTGATTTTTGAATGCAACTTCAAGTCAAGGTGAGCTTTCTATAGCTAGTTTAATACATATATGAAATTCTTTATCTCATAAATGTATTTCACACAGTTCCTGTTACGTGAACCAGAAAATTCCCCTAGCAAAAGCACTGATTACCAACCTCAGTATCCATCTGTATCCATTAACTTCCTTAGAACACAGGACAAGCCCTGCAAATTATGCAAAATGTAAATAATAGTATTCCTTTTCAGAGACACCTGTTGGAAGAACTTAAATTTTCCTGATTTGTTGCTTGCCATAAAGGACAACTGGCCTTGAGTTTTTCACCATAATCTGCTAAATAAGGAAAAGTAGGATTACTTTTGGATAAACAATAATAAATCTACTCTCCGACATTTTCAAGCCTCAAATTGCTTGATAGAACACTGTGCACTGAAATAATACATTACAATGCTAAACCAAAAAACATGAGCTAATCATGTGTCCAGAGAGGGCCACAAAACCCAATGGAAGGGTCTCCAATGTAAGTCCTATGAAGAGTGGCTGAGGATACAATGGTTGGTCAGTCTGGAGAAAAGAAGGTTCAGGGGGTACCTTACTGTGCTCTACAACTATGTGAAAGGAGGTTGTGGTGAGGTAGGGGTCGATCTCCTCTTCCAGGCAACCAGCAACGGGCCAAGACGAAAAGGCCTCCATCTGCAGCAGGGGAGGTTCAGGTTGTATATCAGGAAAAATTTCTTCACTGAAAGAGTGGTTAAGCATTGTAACAGGCTTCCCAGGGAAGTAGGGGAGTCACCATCCCTGGAAACGTTCAAAAAAACTAGTGGACATGGCACTTTGTAATATAGTTTAGTGGGCACGGTGGTATTTGGTAAAAGGCTGGATTTCATGAAGGTCTTTTCCAATCGTAATGATTCTAAGATTCTACATTCACTGAATTTTGAAAACAAATATGCAGAATTGTTTATCTTCTAACTCAAAATGTCAGTGGGCATTTTCTACATGTGGCATAGTTCCTCTGTCTGTATTAAAAGAAGAATTTTTTGAGGTAGTAGTACATGTCTTACCTCAAGCACAAAGCAAAGGTATTAAGAAAATAAATTCAAATTACAGAGTTAGAATATGGTTTTGACTAAACAACTTGCTATATACTTGCTTCAGGGAAATGATATTTTTATAGAAAACCATCAGTTTACCCTAACAGCTAAAAGAAACCACACAGAATGATAACACAAAAAAACTATGGTGGTTGCCTTGAAAAATACTTTTGGCAATACCAGGTATTGGCTGCTCGAGACCATTTCAGGTAAGACTCTGGTGCAAACAGTTCTTGAAAGCTTACAATGGAAGAGACTGTGCACAATATCCTACAAAGCTTGCTCCATTCTTGACATTACATTTTGAAAGTTCTTTAATAGTTCAATATAAATCACTGCTGCATAGCTTATTTGTTCCTCCTTAAAGCCCCACAGGCAGGGAAAATGGTTGATTACTATGAAATTTTTAAACAACCTTTCACATGCTGAAAGACTACTGTGATTTCCTTCACTGTCTTATATATAAAACAAATCAAAATCTTTCTTATTATTTCTCCAGCATTTGATCATTACTGTTTTCTTCTAGGTTCTCTCTGATTTACGAATATCTTTTCACATGGGACATTAATTCTGTGTGTTCTCAATTTCAAGTGTATATAAGCTGAAATAACCAGACTTTGAGCCTATTTAGTGTGTAAAAGCAAAATGAACCCTACTTATAGTATGGCATTTCC
This sequence comes from Ploceus nigricollis, assembly GCA_013399945.1. Lineage (NCBI taxonomy): Eukaryota > Metazoa > Chordata > Aves > Passeriformes > Ploceidae > Ploceus > Ploceus nigricollis. The sequence continues at coordinate 19,181 of VXBC01000893.1, read as the reverse complement.
ACAGCTATTTTACTGGATGACATTAATAGTCTGAATTCTAGTTGAGGCACCTTGGCACAGCTCTTCCACCTGAAATGTGCCTAGAAAAAAAATTCTAAGCTTTATTGGATTAGATTATTGCATGCATTAAGCACCTATGACTGACTACATTTCAGTCATAGAAATTTAGAATTGACCATGTTCCTGCCCTTGTGCCTCTGAGAATCCTTCCATAATAAACAGTTATGACTGAGTTTTACAATTCTGACATTACAACTGGTGACTCTACTTCCTAAGATGGTGTAGGAATTCTTGGACTCTGGCCATGGCATTCTGTTACATTGAAAAAAAACCCAGTACAAACCTACACATTTTTATTTTTGTAAATCTGGTGAACACATGGTGTACTTGATTTTGTGTTTTTCTTTTTTTTCCCCCAGTTCTCTCATTCATTCTTCATCTGACTCATATCTTAGCATGCAGCAAGCACTAAAGAAGTGAAATAAAATTCTGATAGTGCATTATTGGTACAGAAGGTATTGGTTTGCCATTAAAACCAGGGAATGAACAATGGCAAAATTGCACATTTAATTCCTCTTTAGTAAAACAATACATTTTATTATGAAAAAATGCCATCTGCAATGTGTCCTATCTACTAGTATCTGCTGACTTATATGCTAACTTACCACATATCAGCTAAAGACATGATTTTTTTTGGTTGCTACAAAGCATAGCTACAATTTCTTTTTATATTTTCCTATACAAATGTATTTCACAACTTAAAAAAAAAAAAACCACACATTTTTACACACCTGTGCTGCCCAATATGAAACATTAGTGGAAGTTTTCTGCAAAAATCAATTACATTTTGCCTAAATACAGTAGAATACAGGTGCACTTGGGACCGTATTGACAATATTCTTAAATTAATTTTTAAGTGCACCTCTTGCTGACTTGTCTATTCCTCTAGTGAAAATGTCTAATTGTCACTTATTTTTGATGCAGTACTTTGACAGGTAATACCTCCAGTATTACCCAAACATACTTAGGAGGAAAGATCTGAAATTTCCTGCCGAAGCCCTGCACAACAAATGGAAAACTAACTTCATCACAATCACATAAAAGTCTGCTGCATCCATTTCATGCAGAAAAGAAAACTGCATTCTTAGTTTTCTGTGCTTATTACTTACTGTGGTGCATGTACTCTTGCTTTGTCTTACATATGAAGTCAAATAGATTAGGTATCAGTGCCTACTCTGCCATTAACAAATGAGGATTCAAGAAAACTCTTAGCAACATGCACATTTTGAGTAGAAAAATGTAGTGCTCTTCCCAGACCTGCCTTTAGTTTTTCCTTACCTATAGCAAGACTAAGAAATCTTAGGCTGCCAACGTCTGTTTCAAAGCTGTTTTTACTAAGGAGTCCCAATGTGCAATTACATTTTCCACTCGTTGCGAGTTTTGTACTAGTTGAACTTGAATAAACCTTCCCTGATTTAATTTATTATATTCTCCTTAAAAAACCCAACCAATCCACTAAGCAAAACAAAGCCCCAAAAATTATTTTACCTACTTGATATTTCTACCGTCATCCGTCTTCCATTTTTCTTACACATGGAATAGTCTATAAATCTATAAAAATTTTGTTGAAATACTCGGACACAAGTGTTCTCATGCTTGACACTTGGAATAACAGGAGATCCTATTTAGCATTTCAGCAATACCAGGAAAAGTCCATTTACTTTTTCTTGTGACAGTGCCATCTCTCCTGACTCTCTCAGGTGTCAGTGACAAGTTGAGAGATGATAAGTCCAAGGACTTTCAACTATCTTTTGATGTTCCTATGGAACAAATACAGGACCCATGCAAATAGTCCCACGCACATCAATAATGGAGAATAAAATCTGAGACAGGATACATCACTTTTCTACTGGGTTTGTTTTGATCTCCCCCTTCCCAATGAAGATTCAGGATTCAAGATGTTAAACCCTGACAAACCAAGATGATTATTCTACATGTATGGTTTTTTAGATAATTTTTGCTTATAATATTGATGATGATATCCACTTCATGACAGTCAAATAGGTGTTTGGATCAGGCTAACAGAACGCCACAAATGTAGTTCCCTCACGAATTCACTTAGTCATTAGCAAATTTGAATGAAGCTGATAGTATCACTATGAAAACTAAAGCCTTCCTCATCAGAAAGGAAGTTCAGAATCTGGCTCAATATCAACTTGATATTGACATTATACTGTTATTTGGCTTCTAATATTTGAATACTTGATAGTGTCATTATATTTTCGTTTAGCTTTGACCTGATTGGGTTTTTTTGTCAAAAGATTTTAAACCTAGGCAATGGGGTCACAATACAGAAAATACTGCAATGAGGTTAAGGAGGAAAGTATTTTCTATCAGTTCCAAGATAAAACACCAAACGTATTCAAAATACAGAATTACAAAGCAAAGAAGGAAAGGATTTAATCCTCTAGCAAGTGGACAGTCTACAACAGTATCCTATCCTGAAAAAGAAGGAAGGACTAGATGTTTCCTCTCGGAGGCGACATGTTTTGCTATAAAGAGAGATTTTTCATCTGATCATTCATAAAATTCACTACAGCACATAGGTACTCAGAACATCCAATTAGTTGAGCGGAGCAAAAAAACCCCACCCAAAACTCAACAACAACAACAAAATTTAATCTGTACTGTTTGGGGTAGAGGAGAAGACAGAGAATTTGGAAAGAGAGGTATCACACATTAAAGTTTTACATGTTTTACATGTTTCCTTAGTATAACACACAACTGCTTTTTTCTAATCTCTAATTTACAGCCTTCAATATTGTTCTTTTACTTCTCTAAGATTAAACTCGTATCTGTGACAAAAATGCTACTAACACTGTTCCATGCACTGCCAATGTCTATAATCCTTTTTGACACAAATTATTTTCATGGTAGCTGAATGATGAGACTGACTTTCTCTTGTAGTCTGGTTTAGGTCAAGGGAAATTCAGGTGATGACATTTAATATGAAACCAACTCAGTGTGAAAGGCTGTAAGTGAAAGATCTTTTTTTCCTGCAGCTTCCTTATAGGCAAACAAATGAATAATGAATTCACTGTAACATCTTCATTTGATCTACTCAGCTGTAAAATATGAACATTCTCAAATCTGAAGTCACTCAGACATCTAACACATGCTAATGAACCAACTTTCCTTCTGCAGATGCAATTAAAAGTCTCATCTTTATCTATGCAGTCCAGGTTATAAAGGCTGATACCAGGCTGCAGGACTACATAATGAAAAAAAGCTAGCTAAACAGAAATGACGACATGGAAATGGAAAGCAGAAAGTCTGAGGGAGAAACAATCTTGCCTTGCAGCAGGAATAATGATCAGGCTGCCAAGACACAAAAGCAATCAAAACAGAATCAAAGGAGAAAGAGAAACAAAATTAGCAAAGCTCTTCATCCCTAATGATATGTAACAGTGCTTATATTTCATGTTTGAAATTTCACTTGTTTTTCTGCTACAAGAATATGCTATATAAAAATGATAGCATGAGAAAAAATAGCAATGTAATGTCATCACAGGGTTTTTTTCCCTGCACAAGGATTCCCACTGCTGCCTCACCATCAATACCATTAATTATATTACATGCAGCTATTGTATTAGAAGAGGTAACTGGTTTACCATATTCACAAAGCTGCTGACTCTGAGACTGGGAGCTGAGTTATGTACTGGGTAGCTGGTATGTAACGCACTCCAATGAATGCATCAAATTCAGCCTATGAACACAGAAGGCGTTAAATTATGCACAAAAAACACACAAATATAAGCACTGAATGCATGAGCAATCCATTGACTAGAATGTCTAGTTTCTCATTCCACTTAGAGAATGTATTGCTTCTGAATGCTAATCACTTACGGAGGTGATTACTATTCTGATCAGTGGTTTTTTAGGGTGCAGCCAACAAAGGCTAGAGTTAGCTTAAAACTCTGCTAGGCAATTATTGGAGAGAATGAGAAGAATTTCATTTAGCTACATCAAAACATCCTTCTAGACAGTGGCTGTCTGTGGCCTGCAGTATTAAGATAAACTTTCAAGTGCTTAAGTATACCTTTTGCAATGGGCTGCTTATTAGGAACTGATTTTTCTTTGCTCTGGCGTCATTTACCAGCAACTTTAAAGAATTAATTAGTGAAGAAATGGGCAAAATTATATTTTCTCAATTCCAAACAGGCAGCGCCTGGACTAGTCAAGATAGATCTGTAGACCCAAGATAAAACTAAAAATTCTGCTAAAATTACCCTCTGCTCTGTACTAACTGCCATCAGGTATGTAAAAGCAGTGGTGTTAATGTAGGTTGAAGTTACATGTGGGAAGTGACTCTATAATTAGAATGCTATACATTGCTTGAACTGCAAAAAGCCTACTCTACTTATAGAAATGATGGAAAGGGTAAAAGAATAAATATATATGTTTTGGTAAGCCTCCAGAAGGGAATGACTGCTGCCAAGAGGTTCAAGTTACATAATCATTGCAATTATAGGTATCCAAGCATATGAAAAAGACATCAATGCCAACACAGTATAGCATTAGGCTTTATGGTGCACTCCACCCTGTTCCAAGCTGACACATGCTGAAATATTTTCGTTTTGAAATGGAGCTCATCCATGAACTACTGAAATATCAACCATTATCCAGTTACCTCTGTAAGATACTTTTACTGATTTAAAACCAGTCTGGATGATAAATCTCCTGCCCTCCTCCGTAATGTCTTTCTATATTACTGAACTCTTCTTGATCCCCCATATTTATGGCATTTTTTAACTCATTGCACAGAGCCTTAGCTTTTTCCACCTTCCACCTGCAGTCCTGCAACCTGCTTCCCACTTGCAGCTTCCTGCCCCTTCACACCAGCTTCTAGGACAAAGTACCTCAGAATGCTTGCAGCAGTGTTTTTTCCGTGACACTCCTGTTTATGTTATTCACCTCCTGGATTTGAAAACCCTTCCACTGTTGTTGGCAGGGTCCCAAGGGAAGTGATGACCACTGATGTTAGAATCAACACTTCTCTCTCCCACTTTCCGATTTCTACATTTGGTTGGAGTTTCTGGCTTATGATATAGGCCACATAAATGTGTTTGCAGAAAGCTCAGCAATGAACCAGCTGTGCAGCACTCTCCCTAGCAATGGTAACAGCATCATGAGCTCAAATAACCCATGAGAACTTCAAGTACCTCTTGACACAAAATACTGTTGCCATAGAAAAAGTTTGATAGAGGAACCACTACTGAGGGCTAAATACTTGTTTGTCCTCCTGATTGACTGCTGCTGATGATTTTTCTCATTTCTCTTTCTCCCCATTTTTCTCCTCTTATTATCTTCTATTATTTTTTTTCCATTTGCTCCCTCCTTTTCAATAACATCCACTCTTAGAACTGATAAATACCACCAAATATGAACCCACTAGTAAATCTTCATGCAAAACACCACGGTCTGTTACTATACTTTCTATCACTCGCTTTATCTTATAAAAAAACCTAATAACTATTTTTTATTTCCCTTGACATATAGCATATATTTTGTTGTAACTCTTCTAATAATAGAATGTATAGTTTTATTATTTGAATAGTATCATGCTATTATGAGAACAATATCCATACATTTCAGTGCTTTACTTTCCTAATTTTACTTTGGTCTGCAAAATTGAATTTGAAATACCACAGATAATTTTGTATTCTGTTATTGCATGTGCTGTTGTAATTTTCCTAGCTACCAGAATGTGCTCAAAAAAAAAAAAAAGTTTCTCAAGCAAATCCAAATCCTCACTGATGTTAAATAATGCTGAATCTATACCATTTAGAACTGAGAACTGAATGCTGTTGACATACATTAACTTCCTCATTACAGGATGACACAATCATATTCTTATTACCACAGAGGAAGTAATTTTTTTGGTCACCTCATAAGATTTCCAACATTATTGAAAAAGAAAACAACCCCCCAAAATCACTGTGATCAAAAAATTAAAATTTTTCCAGAGCATAAAAAAATACTAAATAAATGTCATTACTTGGTAGTTTCATAGTGAAAGCAAGATTTCCTTTATAGAAATAATTTTCATGCAGATGCTTTTAATTTGTGGTAACCTAAAAAAAACCCTCAGTTTTTACACATATAAAGAAGACAGGCAAACATGCATGAAGGAAACAAAACACTGACATTAGTGGTAACTCAGGCACAATATTATTAAGCTTGCATAAGTTTTCCTTACCCTGGACCTCTCCTCTAGTTTTGTCATCATGACGACTGTTGCACCTTGTTGTTCCCACATCATTCTCCAGAAGTCACCAAAGGTTTCTGGCAATGCCCCCTGCGTTGCTATGTAAGCATTCTGCTTCCTGTATCCATCTATGTAATTGGCATTGATATAGTCGCTGCCTGGTATGCCTGCAAAGAGAGGAGAGTGAAAACACAGGGCAGAATTTCTGTGAGTCCTGTTGTACAAGGGCTGAACGATCCCGTGACACAGCTGATCTGATGAACCTTGGCTTGCTGCGTGCCAAAAAGTGCGTGGGTACTTACAAGTGAGTATATGCCATTTGTGGAGTCAAGAGGCATGGTGGTCTCTCTGGGAATAGCTATTCTTTTGAAACAAGAGATGTCATGTGATAAGAAGTATAAAAGAAGCCTAAAAATCTGTATCAGGTAGAGACACCTGGGGGTCAACACAGCAGCATTTAAAAGCTGGTCTGATGCTGCCTGCAGACACCCAAAATACGCCAGTGTCACCTGGGACAGACAGGGAGGATTCTCAATCAGACACCCGGAATAGGCTCTTCAAACATTCTTGTTGAGGTCATTGCATTTCCTTTAAATATAGAAGGAAAAAAATATCATCAAGACTATTCATATCACTGCTATATTCATTTTCTCCATTAAATGGGAAGATAATTGAGTTTTATTGTAACAAAACACATTATGTAAGTCAGATTTAAGAAACAGTGAAACTTTCTATATGGTGTAAGCATGAAATAAAGATCTTTGCAAGACTGAATAAGAATTAAAAGCGTTAAAAGAAGTGGGATGCAAGACTTGTACAAACATGGGACCTACACCGTTATTTGCTTGAGGCTCAGGTATTTTGGACAAGACTTATACAGGAACTTTGGCTGTGTCTACCAGACACATGTCCATTCTTAGAGCCCCATAGGAAGCAGGCCAGTTCCTAACTGCAATCTATATAACTCAGGGTATGCCATAGTATGCCTGGACTTGGACCATGCTGCCTACCCAGGCCGAGGAGGTGTATTGGCTGTTGCAAAAGTCATATTATTAGTCTGCACTAATAAGGCAGCCATGCTCATGGAAATGGAAGAAAATGGACTTTAAATTCTCAGACCACTGCTGGATTCAGCAGTGCAGTGCCCAGCTTTTAACTCAGACTACATGTGTGTTGGAAGATAAAGCACTGAGGGAATAATTTTTATGTCACTGCAGTTGTTTTAACTGATGATTAGAGAAAGAACTAAGATACTTATGTGAGATCTCAGTTCTGGCTGAATGGCAAAGCAGTGTTAATTAGCTGAATAGAGTTATCTGCACCTTAGTAAGTTTTGTTGAAGTAATTGACAGAAGTTACTTCTTTAAGCAGAAATGTATGATTTATATTTATGCAGCCAATCTGCTATAAAACAAGTCTACAACCCCAAGAAATGGTGGAGGTTCCACAAACTCTTTCATAAGAGAGTCAAGGTGATACCAGCTCCAGATTTATTCTACAGCTATGACTGTTTTCCCTTCACAAAGCAACAAAATTGAGTTTCTTTGGCTATGAAACAGAATAAATTGCAAATAAATATTTCCCAAGATTTTTGTCAGAAACAAAATCTTCAGATCGATTCTGATGCATTATCTCCTGCTGGTGTTCCCAAATCAAGAATTACTGGAGCTGCACACTCCTGTCTTTCCTGACTGTAAGTAGCACACATCTGAAAATGCCTTCCAAAATATTTTGGATTTGAATGGAAATTAGGGCTACCTCTTTAAAACGGACTGCTCCTTTTTAGCTACAATTTTAATAGTTTCAACACTCATTCAGGGTAAGCCTGAATGTGTCATTCCACTACGTAGCAGTGAATGAACCCACAGACTAAACATCATAATGAGTAAGATCCAATATAACCTGGAAATTATTCTAGATTATAGTTCCATGTATGTTTTTGTTTCATACGTTCAAATCATGTTTAAATGAAAATTTTAATCTGTTTTAACTTTCTGTACACAATTAGAAGAAAAACCTGACAAAATGTATCAGAGATAGAAAGACCTTGTAACTTCAGGGTTACAAGAGAGGCAGAAAATGGCACTCCTCAGGCAACATGCAAGAATGGACACAGGCAGACTGTCTGACTGATTTGACCTGACTGAAAGTCTCTTCCAGGAGAAAAATAAAACAAAATAAAAAACTTGTTAACCTGCATAGTCTATAGCTGAAAAGCATGATTTTCCTCCATGAAAGGTAGAAAGTGGAGTTCAAAAGCATCACTCTTGTAGACCTGAAGCTGTTTTATGTGACACTGTTTACTGTGGATATTGGAATTTATGATATAGAAAATACAACTGCTAGGCACAATGCTGTATTTTCTTCCTTTATCAAGATAATAAAACTTTTTTTTCACAAAACAGATGAGAAAGAAGAATGAAGCCAACAGGAGAAATCTACACCAACTGGGTATTATTACCAAAGGAACTGAGAAAGCTGGTAAGAAATGTTTTCTGCATAAATTAGAATTATATTATGATGCCTGGTATCATACTTTGAAGCACATGTTATAAATAAAAGCCTGAGGAAAAAATGAAAAACAACACTTTGTAAAGTGGTTAAATGATCTTCTGGGAAAGCTGTCCTCTGGAACGGATAATGCACAAACTCAGTGTGAAAATTAAGCATGAGAACTACTGCAAGCTGTTCCCTAAAGAATGATCTTTACAAATTTTAGCAATCAATACCAGCACCTGATGTAAAAAAATCCAGAAGGTCTAAAATTGTAAATTCTC
>VXBC01000893.1:0-10115 GCA_013399945.1 Ploceus nigricollis | reverse complement strand
AAATTGTAAATTCTCCTTCTGCTTGCTAATTTGTATTAAATTTATTGATAAATTATATTAAAATATATAACTTTAAAATCAAATTCTAATTCTTTAAATTAGGATGAAGAAAAGCTTCCAGATTACACCTTCCTTGATCTAAGATTTAAGTAAGAAAGAATTAAGATTAACAATTACTGATAATTGCAAAGATTTCTTTAAATATAGATTGAAGTGGAAATTTTCATTCTGTTTCTCCACTTTATTTCTGTAAAGTGGACACAAAAACTTCTGTATGTCCTTTAGCTAGGACATGCCTTTACAAGGCAAGTCATCTTCACTGCACCAAATGAGGATATACCTGGGACATGGACATGAAAATCCATTTACTACATGCCCTAAGCAACTATTCATGAATTAACCAATGAAATTTTGGAGGAAAAAAAAAGGCAAACAAAAACCTGTTGTTAAAACACCTGCACTGAGATTTACATCAAGAATTTATCTCTAGGAGAATACAGTACTCAATAGTACTGTACAGTACTCAGTAACACTTGATCTGCTGAGATCAAAAGAACAACTTGATTCAGAATGCTCAGCTCCATTGTCTCTCTCTCACACAGTATTCATTAGGGATGTTCTCTGTTCTTCATCCATTCTCATAGTCCCTTTAAGTATTGTACCCATTTCTCACAGTCTCTTTTTATCACTGTTTTCATGCATGACCTCAGCTTCACATCCTGCTCCAAAATCCTTAAAGCCCTCTAGGGAAGGTGCCTTATCATAAGAGCACTAATGAATTTGTTAAAAATAACAAACACAAAACCTGAATATCTGTAAATATCTACAATGATAAAGAATAAAAATCCTTGAAAGACAAGTAAACATGAATATTCAAATTTCCCTTTCTGAAATGACTTTTCTGGCCATAACCTCACCCTGAGCTGAGAAAACGGAACAATTTTGTGTCAAGTCTAATAGTGCAAAAACAATCAAATGACAACCAGTCTGACTGCAGTACAATGAAATCCTGCAAACTTTTGTTAGCTGCCATCGCTTGAAGGCAACATACCCACAAGCACAGCAGCAATTGCCATCATTACTTAAATTTGGGTTTCATGGTTAAGAGAGGTCAGTTGTTCTGCAAAAGCACGGGTCAAGAAAGGGACAAAGCAACCAAATTCTGTAATGCTGATATGAACTTCACCTAAGTCTTTTGGCATCAAAAGTGGGATTTACTGTACCTTTAGGATGGCATACCTGAAGTATACATTTAGGGTAATCTATGCAGTATAACCTGACTTTTATAACTTTCATGAAAGCAGAGATACAGTTTCTGCACAAGAAGTCAGTTAAAGACCAACCTCCTGAACCATGATTCTACCATAACTATTTTCTAGTAGCATTTTCAACTGTGGTGATGAATGAGCAGAGTCTGCAATCTCTTTATTTAGCCAGACAGGAGTTAAGCACAATGGGGGAAGAATCAGATGAGTAGTTCAGCATAAAAGACAATCCACTTTTAAATATCTCAAGAGAACAAAGTTTAGTTTTTACATAGTAAGTGTGAATGAGCAATGAAATAAAATTAGCCAATGACACGATTAAAGTGGCATTGATACTGGCACAGAAGTGGCACAGAAGATAAAAATCCCCATGAACTGTATTGCTCTCAATGTATGCTGAGAACTCATGGGCTGAGATGACAGTACAGCTTACTGCAACATAGACTCAGATCCACAAGGCTAATAATGTAGACCTTAGGAATGATTCACTTGATTTCCTGAAGAGTTATAATCTTAAATAACTTTAATTAGACTTCACATTTTATTCACAAACTTAAATCAAATAATGAAATTATTTCAAGCCTTTACAAAGGCTGAGTACTGAACAGCCTTTCTATTTAAAATAAATTAAACTATAAAGCTTTTTTTCTGCGCTGCTTCCCTAAGACATGTGCTTTTAGTCATGTGCATAAATAGTGTGAAGTAATAGGATTAAATTCTGTCATGCTTGTAAACAAGTTGGAAAAACACCATGATGAACTCAGAGTGTTGATGAAGTTGTACTACTGGTTTAAATCAATGTCTGGTGTTTTGAATAATGCCATAGCAAAAACCACAGGCTGGTTATGCATGTGTGAACAAAACAGTGTGAAAAATCTAATTTATATAAGAGGAATGCACCAGGTTAACTATAAAAGGATGCAGATCAGACCCCTTGCTATCCTCTCTTTTTCATCTCTTCCTCTTTTGCCTTCTCTGTCCCGCCACCCCAGCTCTGCACCATCCACATGGAAGGAACAATGTGGAATCTGGGGTGATATTCTTTGTTCCCTCTCTCTCTTGCTTTGTCTGATCAAACCACAGCTGTCATTCTATCCCATACTCCATACTGAACTTTATTGCAGGAGTGGGGAGATTGTGGACGTGTGTTGTGGCTTGTTAGCCAGCACCTTTGAGGGGTTTATTTTAGTAGGTGAGAACTATGTAAGTGTACAAAATTAAGGGCTTGCTAGCCATCACTTTTGTGGGAGCAGGTTGTAAGAATGTAGAGGCTTGTTAGACAACAGTTTTTGAGTCTAAATAGTTGTCTTATTCCTGGAGTTAAGGCATGTCTACAATAAAAGCTTAAGAGCCCTGATGTATGGTCTGGAGTCTTTCTTCCCGCCCTGCATCCAAGTCATTTATGAAGATGCTGAAGAGCACCTAAGCCCTAAGGTGGAGCCCTACAGAATCCCACTAATGACAGGCTCCTAGTCTGATGTCATCCTGTTCACTGTAATCCCTTGTGCCTGACCTGTGAACCAGCTGCTCACCCATCACATGATGTGTTTACCCAGCTGTGGGCTGGACATTTTGTCCAAAAACATATACCATGAGAGAAGGTATTAAAAGCTTTACAACTGGCATTACATCAACTGGCATTCCTTAATCAGCCTGGCCAATGAACAGGTGCTAGATACCAGTAACAAGTGTTTATGTGGATGTTTTTGTAACAGGAAATCTATATGGTTAAGCAAATAATCAAATGGAAATGGTCTAAGCACAAATCTGTACTTCAAGAACTCACTGAAATATGAAGCAGCACAAAACCAATGAAGTACTCTAGTATAGTGAATATTTGTAAAATGAAGGCTTTTTACAGAGACTGAGGAAAATTCTCTACATATCATCTTAACAAAGTTAGGTAAGAAGGAAAAAGAAATGTCAGGAAAAGAAAACCTATAGATAGGTGGATTGTGAATAGACTGCTAGGAGGACTAGGAGAGTCTGGTGAAAAGGGAAAGGATGAATGACATGGAGTCTCAAAGAGAAATGTTGAATTAGAGAGAATTTATGGAAAGAAGACAATGCCAAAAAGGGATAGGCAGAAGATGCAGAATTAGGCCTGACAAAGAAAGGGATTGTTTAGAGGACAGAAGAGAAGTATTTGAAAGGAAAGGGGAGAGGTGACAAAAGTGAAATGTAGGTATGCGAACTAAGAACTAAGAGTGTAGAAGATCTGCAGGCAAGATGAGAAATTTGGAAGAGCTGCAGGTGAGAAAAGAAATTTGGAAGGTGACCAGCAGAAAGACATGGGAAAAAGGAGGAGCTCTTTTAGGAAAAAGAAACGAAGCATGAATTTGTTTTGTTTTGGTCTAAAAACTGTCTAGTATTAAGAAGCCCAGAACGGAAATAAACAGATTGTGCTGTGCAGGTCCTGAGACGCATAGGTAAGAGCATTGCATCAGGAAACTATCCACAATGCATGACAGTATGTGCAGATGGCAGTATGTTGCACAATACTACAAAGCAGATATTGAAATCTAACATGATGTCATGGTACAGTGATTATTTTTCTGCTGTCTGAAGCTGGGTTTAGTGATCTCTTTAACACTTAGTAGCATAGCAGTTAACAGCCAAAGGAATCTTTTTTTTAATACAAATATTGATTTATACTCTAAATTATGCACTCAAAGAAATGACAAGTGCCTCTACTAATATGAAATGGAATGACATCTGGTTTGATATTTCCTGCAAAACCCAGTTTCAATATGAGTGTTCACAGTAAACATGTACCAAATCTTCATTAGTCAGTCAAGAACAAAACCACTGTATGTTTTCTTGAAGCTTTTCCCAATGGAAAGTATGGCTACATATGCAGGAAAAATTGTTCTGAGTAGATTTTAAGGGCATCAAGGATGGCAGCATTTGTTATAACTATTACAGGATCAGTAGGCTCATACACCTACAGCTTGTCTCAGCATTGTTGTCAACACAGCCACCATGAAGTCTGCTCTACGAAATCTACTTCACAGGGGCCCTAACACCATGAAATCACCCATCTTTCTGTATCCATATTCTGTATGGGTATTTCTGTATCCATCACCAAAATACTTTTGTTTTTTTTAAGGCACTCCAAGCTTGTAGGGTGAGGGGCAATTCAGTTCCTATTGTTAGCAGAAGGCAACATAAATGCAGTTTGACAGAGTGCAAATAGTTTGTACAGGTCATGACTCCTTGGTAGTTACAATGCTCCAAACAATTTCTAAATCTTACAGTGATGGTCTCCATAATCAAAGTCGATTTACTGGCAACTAGCCATCAAGACAAATAAGAATATTAGCAGCTTCTTGCCTTTTCTTTCTTGACCATTTGTATTACAGTCAGAGCTTTCTAGTGTTAGCAGAATTTTAAAATCACTAAATTTCCCATTAAAAAAAAAATTACCCTGCTGAAATATGATATGGTTTTTTTTTCTTTTAATAACTGGCATTGTGCAAATACATCCACATACAGAAGACTTTTAGTCATTAATAGCTCCTAAAAGAATCAGCAAGATACTTTAAAATGCAGAATGTTTATTCATTCCCTCCTCTCTCCCTGAATTTTTACTTCTTAGAGGTTGAAGATCACAGATCTAGCTGTTTTAACTCAATCTTTGAGCTTGTCTTTTAATCAGTAAATTCTCACTTAAATCCATTTGGATGCATATAATAAACTACATTACATTCTAACATTCTGTCATTATACTTTAAAATTCCAAGTGTCCATCTCAGAAACAGCCAAAGACAGGATAATATGAGCTGATTTCAAGACTTCAATCAGATTTCAAGAACATGAGAACAAAATTTTGCCCAGTAAAATTTTCTTTTCAGGAGGAAAACCAAATTACCACATCCAATCTGAATTTTCTCTCCAAAGGGAAATCTAATGTAATAAAATTTAAACAGCGATAAGAAAAGTATTTCTGTGAAATGAGTCATTATGTTGTGGAACTCCATACTGTATGTAATTAGAGAGGTCAAGAACTTAGTGGGGATTTAAAACCAGGTTTGAATAGGAGTTATGAAGGGTACCAAAGGAAATACTTTGAAAGTGTTAGTAAGCTTTGTGTTTCAGGGCTAATGCAATTTTTAACAATTTGATATTATCAATAGTTGGAAAGAAGTAATTTCAAATCTCTGCTAATTGCTTCTCAAGACTTTCTAGTAATCACTCTGAATACGCTACAGAGTTCTGCTACTGCACAAACTGGGCTCGTGTCTCATTCTGAAGTACCACTTACAACATTCCATATTTCTGCAACACTGTTAAGAGGCAAAATGTACATCAGTGTAGGATTACAGTTTGGCAGATGCTTAGTCTTCTCTTCCTATATATTTGCTCTTAAACAGTAAGCAACAGCCTAGGTGCAAAATGGAGCTCTTCTCATTAGAAAGGCACAGTTACTATTCAAATGTCACTAATAATATTAGTTTTCTTGTGGCCACTGAAGAAATGCAGATGAGGCCTATGTGTAGGCGTGTACATGTATATGTACATGCATATATGTACCAAATACTCTCCAAACAGTTGTAACAAAATATAATGTAGTCCAAATTTAGGTCCTGATTAAGTTGTATAGTAACATAGGTAAAGGAGAATATATTTTTGAGTACTGATTTCCCTGGTAACATGAAAAGAAACACAGCTATCAACTGAATAAAGTGCTGGCCAGACTGTGTATTTTCATACCTGAAATATCTACTTAAAACCTGAAAGAGAAGTACTTTTTACTAAATGCTAAAACCAATGTATTAAACTTTTGAAGGTACATACACAAAATTTCATCTACCAATCATGTAAAATACCAGGAATAAAAATTTTTAAGGGGATAATTATATACTAAATTTAATTTTTTTTAAAGGGAACCAAATTTCAGGGGACATTTACATACAGGGAAAAATGGCAGTCCGGTTGTCTAACACGTAAATTATCAAATAAATTTGTTTGCATTTAATTTTTTTTCTCTCCTTCTCTCCTCCTTTACACAACTCTTTTTCCAAACAAAACCCCTGGAAAAACTTGAGTCTTCTTTTTGCCAGTTAGACTTATCTCTGAGTTAAGCATTTTGTTCTGAAGAACTCAACATTCAGAAATGCTGTCCAGTTGCTGTTGCTGATCTATTCAGACCATATACTTTGACCTCTTGTCTGGACCAGTGGGACAGAAAAGGATATATTTATTGAGTTACATCACATATAGTGCTAATTAGAATACCCTCTCTTCAGTGTTGAGACAGGTGGTTCTACCAGGTAAAGGCAGGTTTCTACACAGCCATGTTCTTTTACTAGGCAGTATGAAAAACTGTATGTTGCAAAAATTCTTGCCAGAATTGCTATATGAATGTCAAAGGTGGAACAAATATAATTGTTTTATCATATGGAATTATGATATGGAATTATATATGGAATCCATACGATAATTATCATATGGAATTATCATATGGATTATCATATGCAAATTCTTCAAGGTAATCATTAAAATTTTCTAATACATTTGAGAAGCTCTTATCTGTATAATCAAAGCCTATGGTATGCAGCTGCAATGTCTGACGAAAGATCTAAACTTCAGTCAGTGGGATTGCCTTTTTCTTCACCAAGAAGCTAATATTAAAGTGGATTACACCTATAAATCTGATGTCTTTAGGTCTGGAGTAGCCAAAGATAAGCAGCTGTTTATAACCATAAATTAAAATACTTGCAGTTTAAGTTGTACCATGTTATGACTTCAATACAGGTCTCTCTATTTCATGTATCGTATGCAAGTCCTGTTGGAGCTAACTAAAGACAATTCTTCTTTTCATTTAAATTGTGTCATTTAAATATATAATTTGTTTGATTACAGCCATCATTAATACCTGACTTTCAACAACACAGAATAAACTGAAACTCTGTCTAGAACCTAGGAAGAATTAATAGTTAGGCAGAATTGGAAAAAATAAAAAAAAAACCTCTGAGTGAAAACCAGTGTGTCCTGATGCTTGGTAAAACAGACACAACACCTAGGACTGACTGCCTGTAACAGTTTCCTTCAGATAAAACTTTAAAGTGCTTATGATTTTGGAAAGCTTTGTAACAAAGAAAGATATAATGAAAAGCTCTCACTAAATCACACTGTCAATCTTTAGTCTGTGAGATACTCTCAAAAATGCCTGCATGTGGGCATTTGTTTAAAAACTGTAGTTTAATATTTAGATTGGAAATTAAAATTAAAGTTCTAAGAGAGAGTTTTTAAAATTTCCCCAGAGAACATGAATTTTCCCCAGAGAACATGAACTGAATTTTTTCCCACAATAAGGTTTTGCAAAGTAAAACTCAATGAGCAGAATCCTGATAAATTCATTGATCAACAAATGCCTCAATTCAAGTATGTTTCTTTACTGCTATATTTGCTTTGTAGTGTTAGTTTAAGTAAACAGCAAGATTAATTTACTTCAGCTAATTCACTGGCATGTACACAGGGACCTAATGCATTCAGTGTTACACATGAAAGTACATTTTAGTGCAAGTTCATAATACATTACTGACAATAAGCATCAGAAAAGGATTGTCATTACAGGAATTTACTGGAAGTACTTTAATTAACACTTCTTCATATTACTACATAAAGACATTGATTGGTAAAATCATTCTAGATTTTAGGATTTAATTAATTTAGTTTTAAAGGTCTCCTTACCTTCTATTGCTGAGAGTAGAACACGAGAATGGTCGTATGCAATTACATTCGCATATCTATTCTTTGGTTTGTTTACTTCCAGGTTAGAGTGTTCCCACGTGAACTGCTGACCAGGATCAATAGACTTCAAAAGACAAAGAGAAAAAAAGAAAAGGAAACTTTCAGCTAGGGACTACATAGTTGTTTTATTTATGATAATTAGAAACTAAAATCCCACAGTTTGCTCTGGAACTAATTTCCTTTTGAAAGAAAATTATTACTTCAGGACACGTTGTAACATACTAGATCATATTACATTAACCATTTTGGATTTATGCATCTGAAATTTCCATCAGGAATTTAAACCACAAGCTTTTAAAATCCAGGGCTTTTTTTTCAGAGAAAGCAAGCTATCCACCCTTTTATCTTTTTATTCATTTTGGAAAGCAAGAGGTTCTAGATTAACAGAAAATGAATAAATATCATAAATCTCAAAAACACTGGGATGAAGGAGAATGAATATTTTTGCCTTTATTAGTAAGAACACATGTTCAAAAATTTCCCTGTTCTGTTTACTAAATAAACTGCAAAGGCTCCTGAAGAAGTTTTTCAGAAGAAGAAAATGTTTCTGTTCTTTCATTTTGATGCCAGGCCAACCCATGGTACTAGTGTTGTTCAGGAAACTAGCTGTGTTTCATCCATAGACAACATAAAGAAACTTGCTTTTCATTTCCTTGAGTCATAAATAAGTAAGCAATTCAGGCATATTTGAAATTTTAATGATATCTTATTCATAAACATAACTAAGATTATTCATAAACAAAACTACATGTTTCCAGATTTGCTGTTTATTTTCTGTTCCACGGTGGAATCACAGAAGCGCTCACCACACTGCTTCATCCTTCACCACTAGGGAAACTTCAGACTCTAGTATTTTTACCTCTATGGTTGAATGATTTATACAGCAAAGTGAATACAAAATAGTTAACAGATGGTACCTGTTTATGCTCACTATGGTAGTGGCTGTATGAAAGGTCATCTCATACTGAGAAGGCATGAATAATCACCTATTATTTTACTTTCCCTTTCTGTAACATTAGAGACCTTAAAATTGTTTCATCAATATGAATACATAACTATGGCTCGAGGTTTATGCCCTCTGTTTAATCCTGGTAAGAACTGGCAGCTCCCAATGACAGCTAGTGGTAAACTATTAAAAAAAAAAAAAAAAAAAAAAAAAAAAAGATGACACAGATAAGCCAGGGTAGGGCAGTTCACCAACATTATGCTCATTTTCCACGGGCAGACCAGCAACATGGCACGAGTCAGGAGATCTGTACTGCCACTACAGCATCAAGCCAACAGCTTTGCTGACTCTTCCCAGGGTATGACCTGTAATCTATTAGAGTAGGTATTACCTGACAATGAGCATGTGTGAAATTAGTTAATGTGATTTTACTAGGACTTATCCCTTAGACTGACAATATGGCCAGTATGAAAATTGCTTCATTCTCATGCATCTTTACATATTTTATACAGTTTATTTATTTAATATTTTGAGAATTACTTTGCTTCTTTATTGAGATTATTGAAAGAACATCATTTTGCCTGGCTGCCTGATAGAGAAGCATTTGTCTTTGGGAAAACAAATACCTCAGAAAAACAAGTGCCTTATCCTATTAACCAATACGCTAGGCTCAATTAACTTTTATAATAAAAAATCATAAAGTCCTGCATAACCTAACTATGGAGGGCAGAGGAGTGGGATGGCTCAGGTTCTGGCTCACCCTTTACCTACAGCAATTGAGATAGAGTGCTTGGCAACTCCTCCCTCAAAAGGAAATTAATTGGGACTGTTTAGAGGAATGAGGAAGAAATTAAATGCTTGGGATCATGACAAAGGTCATGAAAATTCTATTTATGCTTTGGATATGATTAATTTGAATTCACGGAATTCACAGAATGACTAGGTTGGAAGAGACCTTAAAGATCATAGAGCCCAACGCATGCCCTAACACCTCAACTAAACCAGGGCATCAAGTGCCATATCCAGTCTTTTCTTAAACACATCTAGGGACGGTAACTCCACCACCTCCACAGGCAGGCCATTCCAGAACTTTATCACCCCTTCTGTAAAACACTTCTTCCTAACAGCCAACCTATATTTCCCTTGAT
>VXBC01000888.1:109454-127656 GCA_013399945.1 Ploceus nigricollis | reverse complement strand
TCTGGTGTTTATTGGTGACAGCTGAGAGGGTCACGCTGGAGAAGTTTCTGGAGAACTGTCTCCTGTGGGAGGGATCCCATGCTGGAGCAGGAGAAGAACTTGTCTTCCTGAGCAGTGGCAGAAGAAAAACATGTAATGAGCTGACTGTCACTCCCATTCCCCATCTTCCTGCTCTGCTTGGGAGGAGGATGTAGAGCCTGGGAAGGAGGGAGGGTTGGAGGAAGGGTGTTTTGGTTTGTTTTGCTTGTTTTTAATATTTGTTTTACTTCTCATGATTTGTTGGTAATAAATTCAGTTAATATCCCCAGGTTGAATCTGTTTTGCCCGTGTTGGCTGTCAGTGAGTGATCTCTCTGTCCTTATCTAAATTCATGAGCTTTTCATTATATTTTTCTCTCCCCTGTCCAGTTGCAGGGGAGAGGGTTAGATTGGCTTTGGTGGGCACCCGGCACCAGCCAGGGTCAACCCACCACAGCAGCTTACCAACTTCATATGCCTGAGCTGCACATCTGTTTGGGTGGAGATCCCAACCTTCTCTCCTTCCTGTGGTTGGTAGGTTAGTGGATATATGATTGTCATATTGTGTGAAAAGTTAAGTACATAAAATCTTTTAATTTACCAGCTGGGCTTGAAAAACCCTTGAAATTCACCGCACATCTTGCATAACCAAAGTTATCCGAGTTGCTTCTGGAGGTTATCTCGAGGGCCATGGGGGAAGGATTTTTGTGGAAGACAAGACAGAAAGGCTTGCTCATATGAGCTTCCTCTTGTATTCATACTCTTGTCTTTGACTTGTCTTTAGCTTATTGGATCTAGCTTCTGGACAATATATAAACAAGATATCCTTCAGGAATTCTGTATTTATGTCAGCTAGTTGTTGAATCATCCTCAGAAGTGTGTAGTTTTCCACTGGGCACAGTACTTCTGTCAGATCTTATGCAAATTGCAACATGCATTTTTGAGCCATATCAACTCTGATCTATCTTGAATATTTTAATTCTGCTCCTCTCTTTATGTTGGGATTGGATTTCACTAATTTTTTTTCCCATTTCTGTTTGTGCTACCTTATCCCTGGGCTGCTAAAATTATTTCCTTATTTTTTAAAATCTTTGGTTTTTACTTGTTTTGGATAACAGAAGCCATTGCATGATGAGTGGAAAAAGCATCTCAATAAGTTTCATATACTTCTTCAATTTAGCCTCACTTCTAGACTAGAAGCTCTTCAGAACAAGCTTTAGCTTCATTCAGGTTGTCATGGATTTGATGAACTGAAGGTAAATGATTATCTATAGTATAGTTTGGTACCCTTTTAAGCTTGTGAGTATTGCATGATCAGTTGTTGGATTATAAGAAAGAATATGTGTGGAGTTTTTGTCTTTTTTTCTTAATTCAATGGTGAAAGTAGAACTGGCTAGTCTATTTGGGTCTTGGTTTTAAATTCAGAGCAGAGTAGCTTAGCCACACATTTTATTGACCTTGTTATCCTCTTAAAGAGAAAGTTCCATTTATAAATGTTACCTGGCTCTGATAGTCACTGTTTTTCTAATGACTGTGGACAATGAGATTTAACCCGACTGGTTTAAATGGTCTTTGTAAGAATCTTCATGCAGTGTCCCTTATGAATTTTCCTGTTGTGGTTTGTTTATTTCACCAGGAATAATATTTCAGGGTTTGTATTGGACCAGGTAATATTACTTATGGATCCCTTTCCTCAAATAGCCACTGTAGTGTTGAGCTGTTGTCTAAGCTTGGTTATTACAGAGATTCGTGGAGACCAAAGCCTAATTTGAGTATTCAGAAATAAATATTGAGTCCTGACAGCTACAAGGAATGCAGTCAGTATTCAGAGGGAATAGCAGTGAGGCTTGCACTGGGGCCAGGATGCAATCTTCTAGTAAGTGGTGTACTTCAGCATGCTCACATCTTGTGCTATTCACCATAATGCATCTATAACAAGCACTTGCATCCTGATAAGACATTGTGATACTTCACTGCTCCTGTGAATTAATTTGCTTTGGCTGTAGAGTATGTGTTTCTGTATTTTGCATTTTAAAGCCAGGACTTAGCAATCCTGTATGTCTCATCCTATTACTTGTCATGCAGTTACTGTCTCTTTAGAACAAATGTGTATTCCTGTCTGAGCTTATTAGCATTAATAGCTGTTCTGGTTGCCCAGTGGAATACTGATGCACAATGCTAGAAACTGGGAATGAGAAGAAGGTAGCCTTTAAGAGAAGTCACAATGGAAGGATTAAAGAGGGCATTGCTTTAGAAAAATGCTACTGTTCTTTAAAGTCAAACTGCAGCAGCAGATACAGAAGTTGAGATTGAATTTAACTGACATGTTGAAAATTAATTGAGGTCTTTTAAAGGTATGGATTTGGTTTGGAATGCTGCCACTACCATTAAGGGAAAATAAGATTGAGAAACTTTGAGTCCTATTTAACTGTGCTTAAATAATTCTCCTAGTAGTAATTGTAGGGAGTTCTGGTATTTGGAAAGGGTCATTGTTTCTCCCCAGTCCAAATTTCATGCAATATCTATAGACTATTTTCTAGCTAGAAACACTGCTATAGGCAGTCCTCAACATCTGCAGGAATTTACAAGTTTAGGTTTTTTCTGACTAAAGGCACATCTGTTTCTACACTGAAGAGTAAGTCATGTAGTTTTCATGGCTGTAAGCAGCAATGCTACTTGTTCCTTTTAAGCTGTTTAGTGCTATGTAGCCTCATTTTTCCCAGTTGCCTTTTTTTTTTTTTAAAGAATGTCCCACTTTGGTTTAGTATTTGCTATGTTTGTGAAATTTTAAATTCCCTTCTTCCTTATGTAACTTTTCCTGAGAGTGGCTTTGATAGATCAGAGGAAATAACTTTGGTAATGCAACTTTCTTAATTTCCAGTATTTTATCTACTTATTTTGTCATTCTGAAGAGCTGTGACTAGCAGTTTCACAAATTTGGAGATTGGAGAAATGACACCTAATTACATTTATAAATAATAGAAATGTAAGTTCAATAGTAAAATGCTATAATGTGTATGTTTCTTGTGGGAGGTGAAACAACATTTTGGTGGAGAAGGCAGCAGAGAAGAGTAAAGGTTAGGAGGAAGCTGTTTAACATGAGGAGTTAATGGAGATTGCATTGCATTTTAGTGACCTAAAGCAGGAAAGGTGTTCATGGCTTATTTGTGTGCAGGTTGGCAGCTTGCTTCTCTCTCCACGAGTAATGTATGTTGAGCAATGTACTGAGTTGAAAGAGACAGTAAAAATGTGGAAGAAGTTCTGCATGTGCCAGGAGCTGTCACCAGCATTTTACATTCAAACAAGGCCTGACTCTATTCTCTGCAGGCAGTGGGGCTTTGTGATGCCAGTCCAGCGGCTGCTGCTCTTCCAGAGTGTCCACTGACAGTGTCTCACCAAGTCACATTGTTAATTCTGTGGCTTTGCTGAAATAGGTTCTGGTTTTCCAGAATTAGAACGTGAATTTGACCACAGCTCAGATTCTTTTTTTAATGTAGATGTAAGCCAAGAAAAGAGCAGCTTTCCTGTTCCTAGATGGGCAAGTGTGGGCTGCAGTGAGTCTCCCTGTACACACAGCATTTGCTCTGAGATGAGGAAGGAATGACAATAAAGGAAATTAGTGGTTTAGGAAGTAAGATTAAAGCAACAGAATTGGCGTAAAAAGCTAGGAGGTGAAATATTGTTAAAACTTGATGCAACAGTTAGAGAAAATGTCAATATGTAATTAGCTGTTGTCATTGATATTAGCTATTGCCTCTGGTATAGGAAAAACAAACTTGCTGACCCTTGTCTGTAGGATTGGAATGAAACCCTTGTCCTCGTGTTCATTGTACCAGAAGCTGAACAGACTTGCATTAATGAAGAATGGCTTATACCAAACTTAAAGAATCCCAAAGTTATAGAGAAAAAAACCACTCTATCCTTGTCTTATAATCATGTAGATCATCAAAACCTGTCTTTCCTGTATTCCATTTGTTAGCTTCTGCAGTATATGATGGAAGGAAGCTGATAAGTAGCGGTTTATACATTTGTGGTTTTAGCTAGAGGGAAACTTCTTTAAAATCTGAAGTATGCCCTTAGAATTGTATCCAAGGTGGTAACTTGCCATTTTCTACAAGGTAGAAAAGCCTAGAATCTACTTTCGGTGCTTTTTCCTTTTTTTGAGGATTTCTTAAAACAAGAAACCTGTGGTTTCCATTCAATCTCACTAACCCTTTAGCATTTGTAATTTACAGGGTTTGGGTGGTATCTACACATTTAGGTACATAAGTAATAATAATGAAATCAGAATCAATAAACCCTGAAGGAAGTATTGCTTTGTAAAGGCTACTTGTGTGCTGAGGTGATGGGCTTGTTACTCGAACACAGTAAATCAGTTCAATATTAATAGTAGGGGTGTTTGGTACAATAGAATAATATGAATGTGGTTGTCATATGCTGCCTGGAAAGGATCTCAATTTTAGAGTTTTTTGGGGGGAGGTGTGAGGTATGTGGGGTTTTTTTAGTGCTATTGAAATTAGAATCTGCTACACATGGCACAATGGATACAATTCATAATTAGGAATGAAGATGAGTAGATGAATCCACAAATCACTGTATGTGAGCAACTAATAGTGTTAGCAAGGTGGATGAAGATGTGATCTAAATAAGGCTTACAGGAAGTGCTGAAGAGTTGGAATTTGGCCAGGATGTTCCCCTGGTTTCCTTTTTTTGCTGTTCTCAAGTACTACTTGTTCATTAAGATTATCAAAACAATTATCTTGGAAAGAGATGGACTAGCAAGCACAGTGTTATTGTAGGGCATATATGCACATGGGAAATAAAAGCTGGAGTTATTTCTGTATTGAGGGCAATTTTCTTGAGGTTTCTTTGGGTTTACAGCATAAGAGCAAAAGGCAGTAAAACTGTCTTAGACTTGCATGGGCAAATAGGATCTGAGTAGAAGACAGACAGTCCCTTAAAAATAACTTGGTTATAAAAAAATGACCAGTTCAATTGATCATAACTGCAGTTGTGGTGGTTGGGAGAAAATAATAACATGAATGAGATTTTTTTTTTTAAATCCTTTCCAGGCAGTGCAATGCAGTCTGGTGTACATAGTGCAATAGGTATATTAGTAATGGGGGAGGAAGATGAGATAAATTTTAGGATCATATAATACTTTTCAGGTTCTTCAGGGTATTAAAACTATTACATCTCAGATGTAATGTGTCAAATCAAACATGCACCTGGTCTAATACTTTATTGTGACTGCAGGATACTGTGAAAATGTCAGGAATTAAATGGAGCCATCCTCCCAGTCTTTCTTAAAGGCAGATTCTGAGTAGAAGCTCAGACTGTGTCCATAGTAGCAGCAGGTTGATGAGCACAGGACACCAGAGCCCATCCCTGGTCAGGACAGTGGCAGGTACTGCTACCTGGCATGTTTCAACAGGCCCCAGACTGCTTGCAAGTGTTTCACTTTTTTAGTTCTGTATAATTTCCTTTCATTCAACTTCCCCCATTTTCTTTTTTTTTTTTTTTCCCTTAGTGCCTATTTCTAAGAGAAAAAGTTGTGGTGAAATTTTTTTAGCCTTTTCCTGTCTGGCAAGCATAACAGATGTAAGCATGCAGTAACTATAAGTGGTTCTTCAGGATATGTCTTTAGCCAGGTCCTGTGCTTGTTCAAATTGGCTTCAAGGTGTTTTTCTTGCTGGGGGATTGAAAGATTGTCTGGCAAACTGATCCAATATCTTCAAAAAGAAAGAAATCTGTACTTCATAACCCTCTGAAATATTTAATTTCTTTTTTTTTTTCAACTTCATAGCCTTCCCAGTCTCCTCCACAAGAGCCAAGAGGTTACTTGTGTGTGCTACCACTATAGTGATAATTTCCTTGATTGTATACATTTCTTACAATCCTGGGTGCATTAAAACATAACATAAAAACTTGGCTTGCTTTTTCTCACCTTCCTTGTTTGTCTGTCTTCTTTTGTAATGTGTGATGCTGCACATTACAAAGTAAGGTAATATTTTGTATTATTTTGGCATACCCATGTGTGGCATACCCATGCCTATCAACCCACCATAATTTGTAGAGGTGTCATTAGTTTACAAGTATGGTCCCGCAGTCAAGTTTAAGGTTCCTTTTATATCAGTATTCTCCTTTTAGACTTAAATTTAGACACCTTAGAAGAGGTCAGGCAGCTGGACTAGATGATAATTTTAGGTCTCTTCCAACTGAAATATTCTATTCAAAATTTAGTTTGCCTTAATAGCTAGATGTAGTGCAAGTGAATAGAAAGTTCTACCCATTTCTTCTGACAGCAGTCACTTAATGTGCCTGAACTTTGACTTTGGCTCTGCCCTTTATTTAGGGTGTGGTGTTTCATGCCTATCACAGAGGATTTCACACTGTGCTGTAATAATTTACATTATTGCTTCCAAGTCTAAGCCTCTTTAAGCCTGACTTATATTTTAGTAGAGGTAGAACCCATTCTTGTGGTTTGGGGTTTTTTTTGTCCAAAAACGTTGGTTGGTGTTTTGGGGTATTTCAAGAAGTAGGAAACAGAAATAACTGTATCTTTCAGGTTTTTTAACACCCGTGTTCAGCATCCTGAAAAATGTCAGTAATGTTTCACAAAAGAGTTCTTAGTCATGAGGTTCTCAACTCTATTGGCTGAGCTTTGTGTCTATGGCTATATTTGTTCTGTGTCCCTTAGCCACAAATGCTGCTGTTACTGGCTGCTTCTGTTGTGGCCCAGGGATGCATAAGAATTTCCTCCTGTACAGTTGGCCTGATAACCAAGGACTGCCAGCTGCCCTCTTTCCATTGGGATCCAAGGTTTTCCTCTGCCCAAGAGGACACTGACATCTAGTGGATGGGTTCCACTGACACAGGGCAGGAGAACTGCTGCTTAGTGGCTGTCTTTCTTTTAAACTTTTACCTAAATTTTTTTTTCATTTAGATCCTTGGGGTTGTTAGGAAAAAGGAAAAAAAGGAAAAGCCCAGTCAATTTTTATGTAACTTCTGGAGTTTGAGGAGGGAAGTCTGTGCAGTCAAAGTACTTGTGTTTTGTTGTTGGGTTTTGGGGTTCTTTTTGTACCTTCAAGTCACCAGCCTATAAGCCTCGGTTGTTTGTAATAAAATGATTCAAGTTAGGGCATTGGTAGTTGTCCTCCCAGCCTGTGAAGAACATAAGTTACCTGTGGAGCACAGCAAGAGGTAGATCATAAAATTATTGAGTGGTTTGGATTGGATAGGACCTTAAAGATCATCTAATTCCAATGGCCCTGCCATGGGCAGGGACGTCTTGCTCAGAACCCTACCCAGCCTGGCCCTGAACACTTGCAAGGATGGGGCACCCACAGCTTTTATGGGCAACCTGTTCCAGTGCTTACCACCCTCATAGTAAAGCATTTCTTCCTGATATCTTAGCTAAACCTACCCTCTTTCAGTTTGAAGCCATTGCCCTTGTCCTGTGGCTACATGTCCAAGTCCCTCTCCATCTCTATTGTTGGGTGCTCTAAGGTCTCCTTGCAGCCTTCTCTTCTCCAGGCTGAACAACCACAACTCTCAGTAGGTGTTCCAGCTTCTCACCTCTGACACAGACGATGCCTCTGAGTTGCCTCCAGTTCTGTGCCTGTTCTTTCTATGAAACTTGAAGCCTAATAATTGCCTAATAGCTGCCTTGCAGCTTGTCCTGGACATGTTAGTTTAACTGGGAACCGAGTAGCAGAAGATTTAACAAAACCACAGATTTTCCAGGAATGTTCCTAAGCAGAGAACAGTGCTTAGAAATCAAACTTTCTGAAAATATTCATCAAAATGTTAGTATTTCTTTAAAGACAAAAATAGACATTTTGTTTCTGAAGTAATAAAATCCACATTTCTTTATCAGAGAAAATAAACACTGCTTAAAGCTTGACAGCAGGAGATGTCATGCTTAAGTATTGCTGCAGATTGTTTGATCTCTCGAGTGTTTAAACTATTCTGCACTAGTACTCATTAAACAATAATGTACTGGGGTTGGATTTGTTGACCATCTGGTAACTTTGTAAATGTGGTTAGAATGAGACAGTTTCAAGGAACTTAAATTAGGACTTGAAATCAAAGAAAAGTCTTTCAGGCCCCTTTAATGGTACAAGGGTCATAGAAAGTATAGACTGACATTGCTTAGGGATGAGAGTGTTAGACTTAAATGTTCAGGGACTGTTTTTAAAAGGAAAATAATGCTTCCTTATCCAGAGTAAACATAGGTGGGTTTTTTTTTCCTGAAAGATGCTAATATTTGCTAGCATTTTTTGGTTACTTTGAAAGTATCTCCAAATTAAACCAGACTATTACAACCAAAACCATTGCCATAAAAAAGAATTCATGTTTATATGCGGTACCAGGAAACAAATGTAAAAGCTATTAACACTTTTTGTATGCATTTAGGCAATGCAAGCAATAGTAGAATGAATGCTCCTGTCCTAAGAGGAAAATTTTATTAATTTCAAGTTGAATTAGTTTTACTAATTTCAGACCACAAAGAAAATTAAAAACATAGTCCATCAAAACAGAAAAATCACAGCTTTAACTAACCTGTTATGTTAATTAAGAAGAAAACCTTTTTTTTTCTGAATCCTGTTGTTTATTGGGAATTTATATTGTCTCATCTGTAGTTTGCCAGCATGCTGGACTAACTACTGAATACAGGTTATCAGTAACTATACTGTGCCTTTTTTCCTTGGTTACTTGTATAACTTGAGTTGCCGCTTAGTTATTTATGATATGCATTTGTGTTTCCTTCATTATAACTTCTAACCTACAGCTTTATTTGGCATTTTTGAGGTTTATTCTTTTTTCTTTTACCCTGAAAGTTGATTCACTTGATTCATGTTATATTCCCATCTTCATCTCTTGCTGTCTTCTGGTTTGTCATAAAATGTTTGTTAATGTACACTGCTTTGCTGGAGAGGTCATGAAGGAAAATGCCTGCTTGGTCTGGGAAGTTTTTTTGAGAAACTCTGCTTGTGAAATCCCTTCAGTCAGATGATTTTTTTTTTAAATTTTTCCTTGTGAAAACAAACTCAAGAGACTAGTCTCGACTGAATTCCTGTAGAAATTCACATACTCTTCTTTTGAATTGGCACCATATCAAATACTTATTTGAAGCTCAGATTGGAACAGTTTCCTTTTCCAAGAAAGGAAGTGGAGTCACATATTCCACATAGATGATAATTATAGATAAAGATCTTGAGGTGGGATCTGAAGGTGTTCCCGTGCGTTTCTGAAATACCTGGAAGTAAATCTGTCATCCAGAACCTGGAGGTGTTGAATAAAGTTGTTTGTGTATCAGATAAAAACCCTGTGCTATTGTTTACCAAACAAACGATTGACTTGTACATTCTGGATTGTAAATATTAATCTTTTTAAAGCAATGGCAGCTGAGGTTTATTTTAAATTTATCAGCAGCTTGATTGACAAGGCCCTTGTCTGAACCAGATTCATTCTACCAGTTGACTTGGGGAATTTTCTATTTGTTGAAATTTGGCACTGTGGAAAGACTGTATTTTGCACGTTAGCTGTGTAGCAAATTTAAGTTGTGGAGTACTTAAAAACCTTTAGGTGATTGAGCATATACTTCATAGGAGGTAATTTTTTCTTTGCTCTTCAAAATATAAAAATTACAGAAATTATTGTTTTATAAATGTGGAAAAGGCATCTTACAACTATTTGGAAAATAATTTAAAATTTGAACTGTGGTTTTGATGTACAGAATAAAATTTATGTAAAGGCTTTATTGTAGAAGTTAGAGGAGCATAGTGGTATAGGTTTTCAACACTGGTTTTAAGAGGATGTACAATGAACATCTTTTACTTGATCCTTTAGGTACAAGCTTTTGTGAGTCTTCAGAATTAAAAGTTGCCTCAAAAATATTCATGATTTTAAAAAGGTTAAACTTCAAACTTTTTGATTAAAAGAGTACTTTCATTTGCTTTCTGGTAACTTCACTGTAGTATTCTTGTCTTTGTATCTTGTCAAGATCCAGGCCTGCTAAAGAGACAACTGTTTCCTTTGTAGCCACTTTTGGATTGGCATGGCCTGAGAATACCTGGGTTAAGGTTCAAATTCAAAATGTTAATGGTATGTCAAACAGTGAATGGTTGTGTTGGAGAAGCATAGCCTTTTCCTTTTCTTGAAGTACTTACTGAACAAAATAAGAGGCAAGTTAGAAACATTCTCCTTGAGTTGTAACACTATATTAATACTATAATATGTACTCTTAATGGTAATACTGTGCAGATGCCTGTGTTCCTTTTGTAGGAGACAATTGCATACAATATGGCATGAATGAAAATTTAAGGACCTTTCCTTGAATTCAGCAGAAACAAATTAAATGGCAAAGTTCATATTGTTCAAGCATTTGAACATTTAGCAGTTCTACTTGAATGTTCAGCCTTTAAAGCAAGAACTTTAATGGAGAGAAATAATCTAAAGTCATGCATGGAAATAACAGGTTGTCTGAATTTATTGTTTTTGTACTAGCCATTATTGCTTTGGTTTCAGTTCAATAGTTGCTTTATAGCTCTTTCTGCCAGAATTATGAGAATTTTGTTGGCCATTGGATTCCCTGTCCTGTCTCTTTTTGAAACCAGAATTATGCTTGGAAGGTGTGTGCTTCTGAATTGTTGGGGACCAATTTGTTATAGTCAAAAAATGACAGGTACTGCAAATATAAGTGATTACAAAACAAAAATCCTTTGTATCTCCATAAATATTGTGCTGGTTATTAGCTAGGTTTATTACAGTTGAAATCTTAGTGCAAGTTTGTGACTTTAATGAGGCTACTTCTTTCTAGCTCTTAAAATGCTGTTGAACTCTATCATAAATGGCCTCTTTATGACTAGCACATTCCTTGGCTTCCAAACACAGCCTCAAAGAAAGGGTGAAAATAATTGTAAGCGTGTTTTCTCCAGATAATAGAAGTGTATTTTCTATTTGATGTCTTATCTTTTTTTTACAATACCTTATATATTCCCTGTGTATGAGTTGCTGCATGGAAGTACTGATTCAGTGTTTGTCAAAAGTTTTCTTTTTATTTATTAAATAGTGGGGGTTTTATTTGCCCAGGCTGAACTGGCATAACTATATTTATTATCACTATCCTAGTTTTACCTGCTGAGTAGTGGGGGTTGTAACTGCTGAAAGTCTCTAAAAGATACTGTGTTTCTATACAAGGTTCAAGCTTGCTTCAAAAAAAGATTAAGACTTCTGGTGCAAGACAAAATTGGCATATTTTTTATTGGAATTGTATATTAAACACTAAACACATGTCTTTGAATAGCAATTCAACTGTATGCCAAAGGATGTCACTGAAAGGAAGAGCACCTCTGAGCTCTAGAGATGTTTCAGTGAGGTAATTTGGACTCAAAACTAGATTGCGGTTACAGTGTTTCTTGACTGCTCAAACAGCTCTGCTTTTTACCCAGAGCAGTTGTTAGGCTCCAGCTTTTCAGCTTAAAATCATTCTCAGTGAAAGTCTTACAGGGCAGGATCTGTATTTTAGATAAATTTGCAAGACATGGCTGTTAAAACCCTTTTGGGAAGGCAGCATATAACTGCTGTGGCAGGCCTTTTTTGAGAGAGTGTGTGTGAGTGTGTGCAGATTTATTAAAAGGCTTAAATAAGGTTTTTATAAGACTCTAAGACTATTCTCCTGTGCCTTTATTTATAGCAGCTTTGGTAGTGGGGGACTAGCAGGTAGGAAATTCTAGTTTACTTCTGTTGGAGTGAAAGCCCACTGTTTCCTGTTGCAGTCATGGTGCTTTTTTTTTTTTTCCACCTTGTATGAATTGCTTGGAAAACAAACACTGACCTCAAGGAAATGTGTTCCAAGGCGTGGGAAAAGAGGAAGGGTTTTGCATCTTGTGAAGGAAGAGGGAGGAGAATTTGGGTTGGTTCCCCCCCTTTTCTTTGGTGCTGAGCAGAAACAAAAGCAAGATACATTCTCCATGGATCTTAACGCTTCATGCCACATACTATGAAGTTGCAGGCAAGGGAATGGTAAAGACTGTGGGGAGTAATAGGTGGTTATAGATTATAAAATATTTCAGGGAGAGTTGATATGGTTAAAAAACCTCAATATTCTTCAGTGATAGAGGCTAGTACTTATTTAGATCCTTATGCTGTTTACTGATATGAATTGTACCTCACGTGTATTTACTGTGCAGATTTTCCTGTGAATGCTTGTCACAGGGTGCTTTTGAGTGTTTGAGGATGCTGTGTTGGTTGAGACACAAGCACTGAAGCTGAAGAGCCACAAAGCTGTCACAAATAGTGACTGGTCCAGTGCCTTCTGTGGCCATGAAAAAATACAACTTATGTTCTGTTTAGCTGCCTGCTTGACCTGGAATAAAACCTCTTGCCTATGGGTTGTTTCTTTGTGGAAAAAGTCTCAAGTCAAAAGTCTCAAGTCTCAACTTCTAGGTTTCCACGGGTTGGTCCTGGGGACATTGTTACTTTGGTATCTGTTCCTGTTACATAGAGCTGTTGGGTTTTGAAGTAAACCTGGTGTGTGTAACAGAGAAGAGGACAAGTATCTACTTTGTCTCTATTTTGGGTGAAGGACGTGGTCTGTCCACGTTTTCACTCAAATGTTGCTCTCGCAGTGTAGTGTCACATCCAAGGTGCCAAAATTTGATTTACTTCAGAGGCAGAGTCTGGGATAGACTTTCAAGATAGAGTGGACTTGTGGTGTGGTAACCTCTCCTGGATAACTCAGAGTGGCTCTTGAAAAGAAGTTTACCTAGACCTATAACCATTTTTTGTTTTAAATAAAGATTAAATGTCAATCTTTTAATATAACTGTGCTGTCAGCATGCATAAAGCCTATTACTGAAGGAATAAGAGGAAAATAATCCAGTAACTTGGAAATAATTATTTTAAACAAGAGGGTTCCCTGGTTTATGAGTTTTATTTCTTTGTTTCTCAACTGCTTTGCTTCCACAGACTGTTGTTTGGGTTTATATTGTGAAGACAAAAAGTCATCTTGTTTCAAAAAAATTTGAGGCTTATTTCAGTTTTGAATTATCAACAATTGTTCTGGAATTGCTCTAACACTTAAGAAGCCTGCTAGTTGTAGCGTGTGCTAATGTCAATCTTTTCTGGTTTTCCATCAAGGTGCTTCCTAGACTTGAGTCCAAAGCAGTCAACCTTCTAATTGTGTGCTTTCATACTAATAGAAATTTTCATGCTCTTCATTCATCATCCATAAAGAACTGTCACTGTTTCATTGTCCAGCACATTTTCACTTCTTGTAATGTGTTCACAGTAATCACTGCAATAATGTGAGTGTGCTGAGGCAACAGTATGGTTCAGAGATGGGAAGTTATAATCCCAATTCTTACTGAAAGTGCTGCAGGACTTTCTAAAATATCTCAGAACATACATTAGCAACCTACTAGCTAAAACCAGATTATGCTTTAGTAATTTAATGTTCTGTTTTGCTCAATTATTTCCTTGCTTGTTGCCAAACCACAGATCTACTTAGTCTTCTCCAACCTTGTAAAATGGGCAATAGGTATGTGGCTTAACTATAATGCTGAACATAAATTAACTGTAATTGATAATACTGCTAGTTTAGACTAGGATTAACATGGAAATAGTATAAAAATAGTTTTAGAAATGAGGGAAAGGAAAGGAGACTTGAAGCAGTCAGCCTACATTTTGATAGTGTCTGTGTAAAGCTGTCTTTAGTTATTAGTAGTGTGGGAGATGTGTCCGATTCTAACATTTTTCTTGGGGAAAATACAGGTTTGGAAAGATGGGAAATGTTGGTCTTACTCTGACAGTACCTAATTCTGGGGAGTAATTCTGCTGGTTTGAGTTTTTTACCTGATTCTGGTTTTAATGTGATACCAGAGAAAGTAGGATGCATGCCTTAACAGGCTGCTTGCAGTAATATCATTTTGCCTCCTCTACATGAGGATCTACCAGCACTGTCTTTATTGGCTGATACTTCTTTATGGGATAGAAATCTACAATTAGTGCAGTAACATTAATTCACCTCTTTCCTGAAAAAATATCAGAATTAAGATGATGTAAAATCATAAAATGTCCTGAGTTGGAAGGGGCCCACAAGAATCACTGAAGTCCAAGTCTGGTACAGAAAACACCATACAATCTAATACTGAAATAATGCTGTTTTCAGTTGTCTTGGTAATTTTGGAGGGATTTTTCTTCTACGTGGTTCCCACAAGCTTCCTGGAATGCAGTGGGGTTTGTTGGACTCATCATAATTGTGCTATGAAATGCTGAAGACAGAGCTCCCAAGGGAATGTAGTTACCAGGCTTGTCTATTAATCACTTCAGCAGAGATTCCCTTGGAGCACCTAGAGATGCAGGGTTAGTCAGTGCTGCCAGAAGAGAATGCCAAGGCAATGAAAACTCCTCCTTCTATCAGCTGAGCCTGCAATCTCCTTTCAGGGCTTTGTTTCAGAGAGATAGGTCCAGTGCAGACTGCTAGCCTGTTTTTTTGCAGCCAAAGCCGTCTGTGAATGTTGAGATACAGTGAAGTTTTACAAAACCGAGTCATTCTCCTTTCACTGTTTATGTTTGACTAGTGTTTGGGTAGGCTTTTTCCCTCCTTCATGAGGGCTAGGAATTCTTGCAAACAATTGCTGTTTGAAAGCTGACAGGAATCAAGAGGGAAGTATGGACATGGGTCACAAGTGTATGCTATTTTACAAATACTCCTAAGACAAAATGGTGTTCACTGTGTTCATTTATTCCTTGCTATTGCAACCTGGAGCTGCACTCCTGAATAGTCCATTCTCCACCTGAGTTTACTACCATCAGCTAGTCTTGGTGTTTCCCAGAGACCTCACCGATGAGAAGGTGGTTTCGGAAAACTCCAGTTGGGTTTACAAGGCCTTGAAGTTGAAATACTTCTGGAACCAAAGCAGTTTTAGGAAGTCACAGCCCCATTTGAGCACTGATACCAAAGTCTGCATTGAACTCTCTGTTGCCAAAGGCATTTCTGACATTTCTTTGTTCATAGGTACAGAACCTGAAACCTGGTTATCTAGCTATAGATAACCAGAAGATAGTAATTTTGAAAGTTTTGTGGTAATTTAGTTCACATTGCTCCATACAGGTACATTTTTCTCACTGTATAAGTACTGGGGAATGTATTCTGCCCTGGTAAGCTTTATCTAAATTATTTGAATGAGATCAGAGTTGCACATAATTCTTGGTTTTTTCTTCCTTTCCTGTTAGTAAGAAAAATGCAATACCCACCTTATGATAGAAATAGATGTCTTATTTCATTAAATGAGTGCATTAATACAACATTTTTAAAGTGTGTCCTAGCATCTTCTTTTGTGCTCTGATTTTTAAGGTAACTTTTATGGAAGCTTTTCTTTAATTGCTTGTTTCTTTGAATATTTCTTAATGAACTTTGGCAAATTTTGCAGAACAAAAGATGTTCCTCTGTGATTGGCATAATGTCAGGAGACTACTGCCAGAGCTGGCTGTATAGAGCTTCCTGAACCTGGTTCTATGTTCTGTTGTCACATGGCAAGTGGGTGTCGTGGTATACTTTAGCAGCTGGCACTCTGGTATGTCCTGCTCCTCAGGAATGGTCAGAAAGGAGAGTCAAGAGAACATCTCTGTTGTGTTAGCTCTTGTTTTGCCAATTAGAAATGTCAGACAATGCTTAGGAGGCAGTTTAAAGACTTGAGATAACAGAAACTCTGGTGAAATATTTGTCTTGTTCTCCTTGAAAAGAAGCCCAGAAAGAAGTCAAAGGAACTTTTGTGTCTTAAATAAAGTTTATGCTTTTGAAATGAGTTCTTTACATTTCAGTAGACTATATAAATGCTTTCTTTAATCCAAAAAAGCACTTCTATGATATTAGGCATTGTGTCTTTAAAGGCTTTCTAAAGTGTTAAATAAATAAATAAACTGACAATGAAAGTCAAATGTCTGTATTTCCTGAACTGATTAGACAAAGTTCTTCTTAAAATGGTAGGATTCCACAAGTTGAGCTTGAAAAGCTGGTTTGTCTTTTTGTAAAAACTCTGAAGTAGATTTCTAGTACAGATTGTAAAACCACTGTGGAAGTTGGAAGTATGTTTCTGAAACTTAAATTTTTTCAAAGACTCATCTCCCCACTGTCACATGTGGTGTTTGTCACCACCCCACAAACCACTTCTGTCACACAATGAATAAGCAGAATTAAAATTGAGCTTTTCTAATGACTGGAACTAAAGGCCTTGTGAATGCAGTTCTTTAAGTGTATGTTTATGGCTCATCATGCTTACTCTTTGACCATTTTCTTTGTTCTTAAAAGAACATACCAGTGAAGATTTCTGTGGTACCAGGACAGCAGTCCCACTGAGCAGGCGAGTGTCACGGAAGTGCCCTATGTTATCTGCAGAGGCACCAGGCTGGACCTGCCATGTCCCTGCTGTTGGCACCCAAGTATCTTCAGGGAAGCATTTTGGCAGTTGACTGACTTAACCCAAATGAGTGCTGCCTTGTACTCTACACAGTTGTTTATTAAGAATTAGCTTGAAACCGGGCTGAGAGGGATCTTGCTGCTTGTCTTGTCAGCTTAGTGTAGTCTGAACAGAATTCTTTTCTCTTCTGCCCTGTCATTACCCCCGTTCTGCTATTGAGTACATTCTCCTCCTCCTGGTCACTCTGGGCTGTAACCTAGGAAGCACTGGATCTTTTGCATCCCACAGCAGGCTGTTAGCACACACTGCAATAGCCTTCTGCAGGAATTTTCTATTGCGCGTCGGGCAGAATCCTCTGCTGAGTCTGGCACTTTTCCATTCCTGTGGTACTCTGTTCAAAGCTCAGTTTTAAAAATTCTTTCCTTACTCTTTAGTCAATTCTTCATCTTCAAAAGCATGAAATAGATATTATTCTATGTAGCAGATACTACTATAAATCGTAAAGAATGCTCCTTACTCATTTTGATTGCTCTCAGGACTGTACTTAGGTATCTTCTATTACCCATGTCACAGAGCAGCTGGCAAACATGCATTAAAAGCATGGATCCTGAAGTATTTTAGGAACAGATGTGTGCTAAAATCAACCTGTATTTCATTTCCAGGCTTTGCCTTGGAGTTGGGCTAAGCTAATCCTACTTTCTGGTCTGTTTAGCAGACTGCAGAGCAGGGGAGATGGAATCATGTAGGGAAGAAGGCTATGCTGGATTCTCATAGCATTGTTTTCTAGAAAATGAAAGTTGGTACTAGTCACTCGAGCCTTTTTGGCTTACAATTCGTCCAAATTGTGTTGGTGGAAGTGCATGCCTTTAAAATGGGCTTACACAAAAAGGATCGTCTTCCTACTTTTTGATACCTCACCTGACTTCCTTGAGTGTGTTCTTTCTCATGTAAAATAACTTCTGCTTCTAGTCATGATTTGTAGAAGTAGTTTTTCTCTAAACTTCTTTTAATGAGAATCATGACATTTGCCCTGTAATAATCAGTAAGATGGAGGGAAAAACCCTTTATGACTCACAACCATATTGGAACAATACACAAAATCATATTAATGACTGTGCTTGGAAAGTATCATTGTTGGTCTTTGCTTTTTTTTCCCCTCTTAATTGGAGGCTTACAGCCTATTTCAAAGTATTTCTCAGCCTTGCAGTTCATAGCTGATCTAGCCAAATTATGTGCACTCATTTGGTTTTTTCTAGACTCCTGGGTGTGTTCAGTCTTAGCACAAGTGGTATTTTTTGACTTAGGAAAGCTCAATGTTATGTAGAACAGTCTCCTACATGCAGTGGTATTCTTTGTGTGTGCTGTGTGACAAACCAGGTTTCTCTGCCTGCTGTGTGTTCAGGTTATGCTGTGAATTTGGTTCTAGTGTTGCAAAGATGAGCACAGTCTACCATAAGGGCTTCAGGAGCTGTTTGTGTCGTGTTAAGAATTGAATCTTCCTGTACCTCACTCTCACAATGCTTTCAGGTTAAAGATTTAGCAGCTTGATCGCTGTGTGGTCAGACACTACCACACCTGCAGATATTTATTGTTATTCTTCATTGATTAATATTGCAGATTTCTCAAGAAAATTCATTTTAAGGAAAAAAAAATTAGTTGCAGGCTAGGTCTGCTGCTCTTTTTAGTGTTCAGTGATTGAATCTGTGGTGAAATCCTTGCAGAAGAGAAAAAAATTGAAAACTGGTGCTTCTTGATTTG
>VXBC01000888.1:2280-109422 GCA_013399945.1 Ploceus nigricollis | reverse complement strand
TTTTTTTACTTTGCCATTTGATTTTGCTCTGCAAATGTCACTTTTCTGGTTTATTAGATATGTATTATTCAATTAAATTAATTACAGGTTTTATCCACATTTGCATAGGTAATTAGATTTTTTTTTTTTTGCTTTATCCATATAAATTTCATGAAAATATTTTTCTCTATGTAAGAGAGATGCTAAGTTATGTGATTTTATTCTTAAGGTTGAGGGTGGGGCTAGGGCAATTTTGGACCTAATAAGCATAATTAGTCACCTCAATTGCATAATAAATTAGGAGGAATTATTGAAGGGCTTGAGTTGCCAAAACATTTTTTTATTAAAGTGTGTGGTGAGTGTCCCAAGTGTTTTCTTCTTGAATTCTTCTAAAGCTACTAAAACTGGCTTTCCAGACAAATCATCTTTGTTATGATACCTTTCTGCCTGTATGTTGTTGCATTGTCAGTGACAAACAAGATTTACATTTTTAACTAGCAAAAAACCTCTCAGATGTCCCCCTTCCCCAAAAGAACAGAAATCATGAATGTTTTGAGTCTTCAGTTGTACAATGATGAATTGAATATAAAGCGAGGGAAACATGAAGAATGTCTGTCCTTCTACCTGGGCAGAACACCCCTCCACTGGAGATGCTAAACTTGTTTGGAGCTACTTTCAGTCTTCCTCTTGACAGTCTTATGCAGCACCACCATGTCAGTGTCAATAGAATGGCTGGGTTTGCAACCACCAGAGTTAAATTTCTTAGTTCTTTGGTGTTCTTTTTAAATCTGAGTGTCTACACAGTTTAAAATAACAAGCCCTGCTGGCTCCTCTTGTATTGATTTTTTTCAATGAGAACTTTTAGTCCTCAGTTTTAAGGTTGCAAAGGCTTAACTTGTTTGGAATGATAAAAGCTGTATTGCTCTTTTTATTTCCTAGGTTGCTGGAAACCAGGGGCTGGTTTTTATTATTAGAGGTTTTGACTCTCTCACATTTCTAGGATTTGAAATAGATGGAGGGGGAAAAATGACATACTGTTGTGAATACAGCAGACCTCCTGTCACTCATCTTAACTGGGAATAGCTTGTGCCTGAGAGACAGGGACCTTCTTTCTTTGAGCTTGAAACTCAACAGGAGTTGGGTGTTAGGAGTTGGCACCAGTTAAATGTAAGATTTTGGTTGTTCAGTTGTCAGTGCTGGAAGCTTTGTGCCTCAGAGCCAAGTACCAGCTGTTCCTGAGCCAGCCCATGCTGTGCTCTTCCTCCAGGTACCCTGAGATGTTTCTGCTTCTCACAGGTATTCTTAATGCACTTGTTACTCAACAGGGCAATGTATTGTCCAAGTAAAATACAGCCATAGTTCATGCTGGTGCTGTAGTGGCTTTTCCAAAGTTCCATGTCTCATGATGCATAGAGCTGGCATCAACTTGGGTATAGCCTGTTGATGTGCTAAAAGTACTGGATAACTAGGTGTTTAAACTTCATCGTAGTGAATCATAAAAGAAGAGATTTTTTTCCAAGTGATGGTCTTTGTCAATGAAACTAATGCCTTGTGATGTTTATCTTGAGGCTTGGAAATTTAACATAAATCTTTTATTCCATTCCAGAGGTTAAGAAGATTATCAACAAAATACAGAACAGAGAAGATCTACCCAACAGCCACTGGAGAAAAAGAAGAAAATGTTAAAAAGAATAGATACAAGGATATATTGCCCTGTAAGTCTGATTTACATGTTGATAGAAGACAAAGGAAAAGGGCTTGTTATTCTCCACTTATTTTGAATTTTACTTTTTAGTTATTACTGAAAGGCAAAGTCGGAGATAATTTGCTGAAAGATGGCATTCTTAAAATTTTTATTTTTAACTTGGAAGGCAAAGTGA
Source organism: Ploceus nigricollis (assembly GCA_013399945.1). NCBI lineage: Eukaryota > Metazoa > Chordata > Aves > Passeriformes > Ploceidae > Ploceus > Ploceus nigricollis. Next base: position 107,563 of record VXBC01000888.1, on the reverse strand, counting down.
CTGAATATTCTTATGTTTTATCAGGAGAGGTATCACCCAAAGATAAAGATGTTCTCGTTCTGAAGCTGTTTCGAGCTGACACTTTCATTTTAGCTCAGAGTAGCTAAGAACTTTACTAGATGCTTAAATATATGTTTTCCTTAGGAGTATGTTATTCATGGCAGAAAACAAACAAATGTTAGCATATACTCTAGGTGAAATTCTAAGGAGGCTTAAGGAACCTGTTTTGATGTAAAGTAGATTTTTTTTGCCTCTTTGTATCCTGCAAATGGTGTTGAAAAACTTTCAGTGCTGGATTAGCTTTGGTTTCTATTTTGCTAAAGTCCAAATGAAATTCTTTTTAATGTGTGGACACAGAAAGCTAGAGTCAGATCACAATTTAGATTTTAAACCCACCAACATGTGGATATTACAGATCAGTGATCTGAAATTACAAGACTGTTACATGCTCACTTAGTGTAGCTCCTGAGGCCACATATTTCAGAAACTCTCACTGTGCTTCTGGAGCTGAACAGCTGACAGTGAGGTTAAAGGGTAGTCTTCTGCCAAATGCCACTTCTCTTGTCCCAGAAGGTCAGCAACAGGTACATTTTACTCTGCTTGTTAGTTGGGAGGAAATGTTTAATAGGTAGAGCGAAAAAGAGAGAGGAAGTTGTTATTGTCATCTTATTAACACTATCCTGGCATTTTGGTAGATTGTGAACAGTATAGTGAAATCTTGGTAGCAGCCAGGCTGAACTGGTGCGACAGTGGCACTGGAGCAGTGCCTGGCTGCAGCTACAGCAGTAGATGAGCACATCTGTCATCTGTGGAAATAAAACCTGAGTCACCTGAATCTGGGAGGGAATAAAGCTCACAGTAGGGAAATGAGTGAACTTCAAAGCTGACATTGAGGAAAATTGAATATGTATTTTCAGTTTAAGTGAATGTCTCAAACATTCAGAGTTTCCAGTAATGAAGTGATGGGAAATCAGCTTGAAATGAGAAGCAGGAGAAAGGCGAAATATCCATGTCTACCTCTTGTAAATCCAGGAAATAATGTACATTTGTAACTTAATCAGAGATTAGCGCTGTATTTATCAGAAATTGTTACTGCTACTAGAGAGATCAGTACCTCAGCATTAACTCAACACTAGCTTCAGAGTAAAAGATGTATGTTCCCATTACGGTTTACTAAGCCATCCTAAATGGTAGTTAAATGCAACATGGTATCCACTGGTCACCTGAAGAACCAATTAGTTATTGTGAATGGAGCCTTTAAGTTATATAACAATATCCAAGCACTTAATCTTCAGAAGCTGAGAAGTGCAGTGGATTTTTTGGGGGGAATTCTATTCCAGACCTTCAACTCTGTAACAGATGAGCTGTGGCACACAGAGACAGGATGTCAACGTTAACATTTGGGAACTGCTCTAGAATTTTGCATCTACTGTGCTGAGAAGATAGGATCCCTCATTAACCTGCTACTTTAATTAGTCTGTTCTGCCACTTAAAAGCAGTTTTTATACAGTCCATGACACCATTTCATGCTTAGAGAATGTTCTTTCTTTTACAGTCTATGTATCAGCGTGTAACAGTGAAATGTATTTTGAGGGTTTTTCTAGGCCTTTATATATGAGCATGTTGTCTTTAGATTTGTGATCTAAAAGTCTCCTAATTTACACTTGTGCTTTTTTAAGAAGCACTGCATGGTAACACAATTTATTTTGCATGTTATGAGGACTCTGGCAGAAAAATGTCACCATTTTGCAAGCTTTTTGGGAGAGCTTTCTGTATAGAAATAACTCTTAGCATTTACCTCTTCTAGGCATGGTTCCTTGTTTTATTATCAGTGATGTTTTGACAAAATAAAAAACCCAACTAACCGTATTTTCTCTTTTGAAATATATTTGTTCTTTGTCTTTTTCTTGAATTTAGGTCTAATCAAAGGTTTAGCAGCTGTTCTGTGGTTGAGAAATTGACCCTGGAAGCAGAAAGTAACAAATTGCTTGAGCAGCTGCCGTTTCTACAGACACTTCTGTTGCCCCATTTAAAGATAATTTCCTTTTTGATATGGATTTTCAACTAAAAGAACCTCTAGTGTAGAGATAGTCTGAACAATTTTTATATGATAGCTAATAAGTGTTGTTATCAACAAGAGCTGGAAGGAGTGGCAAACCTGCCAACCACCTACACCATTTTAGTAACAATCAAGTTGTTATATTAAATATGCAATTTTTTAAAGGCCAAAAAGAATAACAAAATGTTTAGCTTATTCTGTCAACAAACAACAAGGCTATTTTTATATTGCTGAGGATTTTGGTCTCCAAAGATCTGCTGGTTTTATCAGAAGCTTTCTCTGAGACAGTCAGTAATGTTTGAGGCAGAAACTTGACATGTCCAAAATGCCCTAAATGAAGGAATCTGCTGCTTTCTAGTTCAGAAGTGCTCCAGGAAAGAGCCTAGCCCAGTATTTGGGGGATAGGGGTCAGTCTGTGCCTGAGCAGTAAACCCTGGTGCCTGTTTCCTGTTGTGATACCTCCTTGGCAGAGACTTGAAGAGCTGCCAGCTGCTTTAGCTACGCACTGGTGTTTTGTGCTTTCTGCTTTCCCTAAGCGTGTGTTAATTCTGACCACCGTGATCTGTGTTAAAGTTGTGTAACTGCAGTTTTGATGGTTTCTGATTAATTGTATTTTGCCTCCTTGTAATGAATTGCTCTTGGAATTTCAGGAGGTGATACCCTGTGAACTTGAGCATCAGAAGCATATAGCAGTAGGAGCTACTCTGCTTGCCACTCACTACCTGAGTTGGTTTAACCATAAATCAGATGTATTGCCTTGCTTGTGTGACTTACCTTTGGAAAATGTTCTTTAATGTATTATATATATTATCTTTATTGTTCTATATTGATTTCCATGTGTTGTAACCCTTGTTCAAAAAAATATTTTGGTCTGTTTTTTTTTTAGTTGATCATAGCAGAGTTAAACTGACCTTAAAAACTCCCCCACAAGATTCAGACTACATCAATGCAAATTTTATTAAGGTATGTGTTGCAAGTTTAACAGTTCTTCTCTTCTTTTTAAGCTTTTTTTTTCTTGTCAGTGCTGTTTTAATATTATAGTCTAACATAAGACTTTAAAGCTGTAAGGGAAGATATTCTTTTATTATGACTTGAATAAATTTGCAAACATGATGCCATTTATAACAATCTTTAAATCTTTGATTTTCCTCCTAAGTGGAAATAAAATGTAAAATACTTGAAGTGGCAGGCAAGTGCATTGGAGATTTATACCATAGGAAAATTCAGATGCAGTTGTTTTTACAGGTGACATTTTTAGGGACCATAAATGAGGTGNTGACAGTCTCTGGCAGTGCTGTAGCTGTTGTGCTATTGGGCTCCCTTGAGATTACCAGCTAAATTCCCACTAATGTAATTAGGAGTCATGTTTTGTAGTCACCCTTCCTGTTATATATATATATTTATATATATAGGATATTCTAACTTTATACCATTGTAACCCAAAACCTTCTTTAAATCAGTGCAGATAAATGTTCTTTATAAACATTAATGGTTCCTTTCTGCAATCCCAGGGAGTCCATGGGCCAAAAGCATATGTTGCTACCCAGGGACCCTTAGCCAATACAGTCATAGACTTCTGGAGGATGATATGGGAATACAACGTTGCTGTAAGTAGCTATAGAAAAATTCAGTGTTACCTTATTTCATGGCACTGTTATTGTGTATTTTTTGCTTGAGTTGGCTATCATTATCAAAATATTGACAGTGATTTAGATTATTTGCTTCCCAAATGTTGCCTTTTGTAGTTAAATAGCATTTATGTTATTTCTTCAGTTTAATAATATAAATTTAAAGTAATAATTTTGCTATATGAATGTTAAGTGCTTCATATTTATGAATAGGTTCTTGCTGGTTTTTCTGTAAGGTAGGAGACCTTACAATTCTTCCTTAACATAGACTGACAAAATCAAATACAGAACNGAATTAATATTCTAACCTTCTTAAAGAGAAGCCAGAATTTGACTAAAAGCCTGTTACAGTTTTGTTTCAAACTATTAATATCTTGAGCTTTGTAGCTTTATTCTGATGCTGCTTCTACACAATATTTATTTTTCAGAAACAGGTAAAAATCTAAATCTTCCTGCAGTAAATCTTCTGGCATGAAAGTCTAGCTCGAAAAGCTGAACATTAATGTATTGAAAATTAATATAAAACAAATTCTAAAATTTTATATTTTTAAAATGTATTACAGGGAGGGAGGAACTTAAATTTGTTCAAGAGGATGCTTTTTTACAGAAAGATTTTCAATTTTTCATCACTGAACGTTTGAGTAAGAAAGAAAATGCAGACTTAAAGGGAATCTTCAGAATCTGAAATACTTATTTCCTGTGACAGTCTCTGGCAGTGCTGTAGCTGTTGTGCTATTGGGCTCCCTTGAGATTACCAGCTAAATTCCCACTAATGTAATTAGGAGTCATGTTTTGTATTCACCCTTCCTGTTTNATACAGAACCAGCACGTGAAACAAAAAAAAAACCTCAAACCACTTACCTTTCTTTTTATGCTAATTTTCAGTTAGTTATTGCTTTATATATTCTACATGTGTTTAAACAGCTTTTGTCAGGAATTAACTTTTAAATACTTGTGGAAATTGGATAGGTGCGACAATTTATTTCTGAATTTTTTTGCGGGGGGGGAGTTGCTTGGCACTTAAGTCATGGCTACTTACTGTAACAAATAGCTTACCTGTTGGTGAATTTTTATTCTTATTATTTTATTCATGCTTTCTGATATAGATTCACCTAAGAAATTTGATTGATGATCAGGGGTTTTTTTTGGGGGGGTTGTTCCTGTTTAATGCATTCTATGTCACTTTAGGCAAATATAGCTATGTTTCTTCCAGTTGGCAAATGGTTCTATATTTTTATAAGTTTAGACTTTACAGTCAGACTGAATAAATAAGGTATTCATACAGGATTACAGTGAATTTGAATTAAGTAGCCTTGAAGTGTTGTATTAGTGATGTAGATTTTGTGAAGGATGAAACTTGGTTACTGTTTTAGAACTAGAAGAGGATGTGTATGCAGGAAAGAAAATATTATTAATAGTCTCTTCCATAGTAACCACTTCAAGTGTATCAGAAGTGTATCATCTGCCTGACAGAAGCAAGGGGTGAAGTGTAGGTTTAAGTTACGTGATCCAAAATCATCTAACTTGGAGCATCTTTTTTTTTTCCAGATAATTGTAATGGCCTGTCGAGAATTTGAAATGGGAAGGGTATGTGTCCTAAATACAAAAATAAACGAGCTTTACCCATATGGGGCAATAGCTGTGAAACTTCATGTGCCAAATCCATAACTGTGATAATAATATGCCAGATGAAATGAGAATGCTTATCCTTACATTTCTGTACATAGGAAATTGTTAGTGAGATTGTATTTCTTTGCCCCATTTATAGGGTTACATGATTATTTAGGTGTCATCTCAGTGGAATATGTGTTTGTGTACAGAACTGTACCAAGAGTTTGTTTCTGGCCATGTCTCTGTGGAAAAAGTGTCTTGCTCTTTGTGGGATGTAGGCCAACTATGAAAATCCTGAGTCCTTCAGAATTTCCTGTCAATTGATACAGCTGCAAAAACAATTTTTTTAAATCTCTCTTCTTTATTCTTATGACCTTAGAAGGAAATCCAGAATTGTGAATTCCCAACTTTCACAAAAACTAAGCTTTCATTGCGCCCCTCTGCATGATGCTTATGCATATGGTACAGCAGACGTGAAGTTTACATCCTAATTTGCAAAGTGTTTTTTGCCTGTATTTATGTTGGTTGAGGTCTTGGTTTTGTTTTTGTCTTGTTATCCAAAAGAAAAGTTATTTTACTATCTTAAAAGAAGTCCAGAATAAGGCATTCAGGGTTGTGATTTTGTCTGCTCTGCTTCTGTTAATCATCTGTCAGTACCATGCTTGAATTAAATTGAGATTCTTTACTTTAACAGAAAAAATGTGAGCGTTACTGGCCTCTGTATGGAGAAGCAGCTGTAACTTTTGGACCATTTCGTGTTTCTTGTGTAAGTATAAAGCTTTATAAATTAATTTTCAAGTATTTAGTGGATTTGTAATTTAAATATTCAATGAAATGGATGTAGTGGGCTTTTTAGTTGTTTGCTACTAAATTTTACACAAGGACTCTCAAAGGAATGTGCACATCTAAGCTGTGTGGTTTTTTGAATCCTCCATGATTGCTTTATTTTTTTAAAGAAGGGAACCCGTGTCCTTTGCTTTGTATCTTTTTATGTATTATTTCTTGAGCTTTATATGCTGCTTGAATGTCTGTACCATACTCAAAAAATCAAAATCTTGTGCAGTTGTTTTGTCTGTTATGACTTGTACATTCTGAGTGAACTGAAAGTAACACTGGAATAGGTTATTTTTATTAAGTTAATTAGCATGACATGTTCTAAGGTATTCAGTTTACATGCCTGTTTATTCAGCTATTAATACTACTTTGAAATAGTCTAACAAGAATGAAGTACACTTTGATTCATCTTGTCAGGAAAATACATACTTGCAAATTTTAGTCTATAAAGATTCTGAGTAACCTTTTCCTAGAATAAGTTGATAAAAATTTGGCTGCTTTTTGCCCTGTTCCTTGTGATACTGGTGAAAGGGGTTTGTGTGTTTGTTGTAATTGACTTAGCCACAGCTGAGAATCTATTACCTTTGGGTACTCTGGTGTATGTGGGCTGCATTGCTTTAAAACCTGCAGTGTTGCAATTGCTGATGAGAAATGGTAAATTCCTAGGAGGAGATAGAAACATATTAAAGCATATATTCAGTCTCCTAATTTCTCTGTGGGAAGCTGTAATGCAAAGTTGTTAAAGGCATCTTCAAATTCTGATGTTACTGATATTTAAAGTACAATAATATTGTTTGATTTCTGCAGTACAAACTTTCCTTGATATTCCAGAGGAAGATTTGAAAATTCTGTGAGCTAGAAGCTAGGTTTTTTGGCCACAACCAAGATAATTAGTGATTCTTTTAGATGCACCCTTAATTGAAAACAATGGAAAAGGAAAAAATAGAAGGAGACATCACAGGAAAGAGTGGTAAGAGGCTGAAGTTTATACAGCAAAAGTGTTATAGAGGGATGGCTGTGAAAGGCAATCTGTAAATTAAAAGTATGGAGAAATAAAGCAGAAGAGGTACTTAGAAATATTCTTATATGGCTTATTGATGACTTTGGAACAGACAATTTCAAAATTCACACTTTTAAGTAAAAGTAACCTGTTTTGCACATCCTGTGCAGCAAGCTAACTTGCTGGTGTGTTAATCAGTGTTTTGATTGCCCCTCTCTTGAGGAAATCATAAATACAAAACTAATAAATTAAAAAAGACCCCTGAGTTTAAAGTTTGAGGCTTTAGTTATGTCCTGTATGTTGCATATTGATTTTTAATATTTTTTTCCAATGCATTATTGTTTTCTCGTGTTTAGGAAGCTGAGCAAGCAAGAACAGATTATTTCATTAGAACATTATTACTTGAATTTCAAAATGTAAGTACACAGTCTCACCTTCAATGGTAGCTCAAAAGTCTCCAAAATGATACAATGTCAGAAACTCATAAAAATATCTTCACTTTTTTAGGTGCTCATTATGGATGTAAATGATAAAGTTTGGAAGAGATGTTAAAATCTTAGCGTATATAAAGGAGGAATAGGGAAACTCTTTGCCTTTTCTATGTTCTTGTTTACCCAAGTGGCTTAAGCTTTTCTTATAAACTTACACTGAAATGTCAGATGTCAAATGTCAGACTTCATTTGACTGAAAAGCAGCTGCCAGTAAATAAAAATTGTAGAGCCCTCCTGTAAAAACACAAAGCATGATAGTCTATTTTATGGAATACCTGTCATTTTAATTGTCAATCAGCATTAATAAATGATTTATTACAGGTTAGTCTCATTTGTGGTTATGTTTTCTTTATCAAAGCTTTGTTCCATTTCAACAACGGATACCACAGCAGTTATGAAAACTACTTAATCATGAGGGGAGTGGTTTTGGGGAATAATTTTTGTCTGCAGTATTTGCTAGGAATGCATGAACTTAATCAGTTTGTTTCTGTTAGTGCTCATAACTGACTGGGCTGTGAGAGAGTTTAGATAACAGAAATTCTGTTTAGTAATCAGGGTTTGTGACATTATTTGAAATGGTGCACTTCAAAACAGAACTGGATACCAAAAACCCCAAAGCAGAACCTGCCTTCCTTTTAATACCCGAATATTGTATGAACTAGTTACACCAGAGACTGTAGCTGATGTAGATTTTGCTTGCCTATACTATACATGCAGATGATGTTTGGCTGTTGACTTTGGGGAGTTCTGTCCCAATTAGAAACCTGTGTACTGCTTAAAAACTGAGCAGCAATAAAAAGCTACACTTCGTGCTGAGCTTTTGATCTTAGCAAGGAAACAAGTTTGTTCCTATGAGGAGCAATTTAACTGAAAGGGTTAACAAGATGTGTTGATATTTGATATGTGCATCTGATAAAGTGTGTTTTCTTCAGATTTATGTAGCAGATTTGCTTGAGGATTCCTGTAAAATTAACTGCAGACTTTTCATCTTTCTTTGGAGAATTCTATGCATAGCCTTGCACTGGGGGGGAAAAGTGTATTTGTGGTATAAAGTAATATCCTTTTAAGTTTGCTTTCAGGTTTTCCAGAATAATTATATGTTTTATCACTTCTGTAGCATTTGCAGTGGATTATCATACAAAAAGAAACTATGCAAAAGGATTTAAAATTTCCATAAACCTACAAAGTTATTTTAGTTTCTAGAAGGAAAACCAGTTTGACTGAAACTTGATTATTTTCAGGAAAGAACTTTGGTTGCTTACTTTATAAGTCACAGTAGAGAAAAAGGACTATAAATGTTTTTAAATTTTTGATTTTCATATAAAAAACAAATCCTTTTTTTTCCCTGACCATTCTGCTAATGTGAAAAATCAATAGTCTTTTTAAAAGTAGTTAAGTGAAATTTATTGGTGGAGCTTAATAGATAGCTGTAACTCTTCCTTTTTACTGATGACCTTGGTTTTACATAATAATCTAGATTTTTAAATTTGTGCTTTCTTAGGTTGTGTTTTCTCTTGTTTTAGCTATGGTGTTTCCATAGAGCTAGGAAAAATCAAGCATCAAAAATAGATAAATTTCCATGCTCAAGAGGCATGCTATGTTGCTTCTCACATAATGAAACAGAAGGTAGTGTAGGTCTTGAAACCTGTAGACTGTAATGTGGATCAAAACCTTCGTGCTCTCCAAGATTTTACTTTGAGGGGTGTGCTGGAACCCAGAGGTGTGACACCAGCATGAAAAGGTGCAGTAGAAGTAGAAGGTCCAGTAGCAGTAGAACTAGCTACTGGTTCTGCTGGTAGCTGCAGATGCTTTGGATAGTGATGAAAGGGAGGATTTTCAGGCATTCAGGTAGCTCAGTAACTAAGCTGTTCTAAAGCCTGCTCCTTACCTTGTCTTCAGTACTATTGTAGCTCCTGCTACTAGAATAAAAGTGTACCTATTGTTGTTGCAAGTGTGATCCATATTTAGATATGGTCTCGATTATTTCTATTGTTTTCTTAATTTCCCTCTGTGAGCCTGTGCACATGTGCACACACTTTATTTTGTAATGTGACAAAACAACACCTTTGCCCCCATGTTTTTTCCTCAATGTAAGTTACTGAAGTACAAATAGAAAGACCACATGAAAGATTCTTTCTCCATTTCCAAGTTATAGCTGTAAGGACGTAGAACCTTTTCGTATGGTGCAGCATTGTCAGTCCTTTACCCATCTAATAGAGAGGGGCTTCTGAACTGTCCCATAGGGCATCTTCTTATGCATTAGCAGCACTTCAAATATTATTTCAGAATTTCTCTTCTATATTTTGAAGTGGTATAAGCTGTAGGGTTTTTTAATCCATTAAATGACTTTGCTTGTCAAAGCAAAGGTTCATAGAACTACTTCTTTGGTACAAATTCAAATATGTGTTATCACTAACAGCTTTCTCCCTGCTCTCCCTTAGGAGACTCGTAGTGTCTATCAATTTCATTATGTTAACTGGCCTGACCACGATGTCCCTTCGTCTTTTGATTCTATTCTGGACATGATTAGCTTGATGAGAGAGTACCAGGAACATGAAGATGTTCCTATCTGCATACACTGCAGGTATCAAATATATTTATCTTTTCATTTTTCAACATTTTCATTTTTTGAAGTCTAGACTTGCTATGAGATGCACTAGTTTTGATTCTAAGTCAGAATTGAGTTATTTATTTTAGTTGGAAAAAAATTTCTCATGTCAAAATTTAATTCAAAATCATACAGGCTTCATTTTCTTAAAACTGATGCCATAGTGAAATTTTGCTTTTACTTCAGTTTAAGACAGAATATCAATCAGAATAGAATGAGCCTTTGAAAGGGGACCCGTTTTGAGGTTCTTAAGATGTAAATCCTTGTGAGGACAAAAGAGACTTTGAAGATCACTGCAAATCAGCTTGGGAGTAAAGGCTCCCTTCTCAGTAGGAGAGACTACATAGCACGTGCATCACTAAAGAACTCTGTCTGTGCTCTAATATGACAAAAAAGATCTTTAATGAGCAGGTTGTAGTTTCCAGTTGGGAAGTCTTTACTTCTAAACAACAGTTTCATCCTTGACCTGAAATTTGGCTACCAGAGGAACTGTTGAGACTAAACTGCTATGAAAATATTTTGCTGCATTGACACTTTCTGACAATTTATCTGGAAATCTTGCCTATTGTTTTTAATGCTTTTTAAAGCAACAAAAGTTGGTGTGTTATGTCAGGAAAAATTGAATTCAGATTTATAAGCCAGGACATGTTAAATTCATGGGAGTTATTAAGTCTTTAGAGCTTAGTTATTCTCTTCGAGGGCTGCATTCTTTTTTTGAGTGACCTCTTAAGTGAGGTCTAAAAACATAAACTGACTTAGCACTGAGATCTATTCACTTTATCCTTTTCTTTTTGAATGTTAATATAATTCTGAATGTTGATTCTTTACAATAGTGTAATTATAATGTAATAAATATGCATTAATTATAACTCTGCATGTGTAAAACAGAGGAATTTATACAATTAGGAAAAATAAATAGTTTGCTGTCATTCTTAAACTTTCAGATTTATGTTTTTAGCTAAAAAGCAGAAAATACACATGTGATACTAAATCAGAAAAATGTGGCAAGTCTTTAAATGTACTCTGTTCTGCCATTTTACATCATTTATCATTAAACTTGGAGAAGACCACACCTGATGAAGCAGTAGTAGCTGGGAATAGTGTGACAAAAGGAAGAGGCAATAAAATTGTCAGCGCTGAATCATCTTTCATGACGGCAGTTCCAAATGGCTATGAAAACTTGCATTAAAAGATTCAATGCTGCATTTTGCACTGCTAGTTTTATTTTTAAGACACTGTAGTGTCAGGCTGAGTGAAATTAAAATGATAATTGAGGGATTTGAGTTTTTTTTTAATGTGTATTTTTGAAATATAAGGCTTATAGTGTTTTTTTATCAAATTTAAATAATATCTAACACCTATCTGTTTATGTTCATAGTGCAGGGTGTGGAAGAACAGGAGCCATCTGTGCCATAGATTATACATGGAATTTGCTTAAAGCTGGGGTAAGGAATCCTAAAAGAAGTTTTATGACATTCTGTAATTTCATAACAGTGATTGATTGAGCTTCCAAGTGTTCAAAAATAGTGAAATGCTTAAGACATTCTGAAACCTTCTTGACAGGTTGGATGTTTATTTTCATTGCACTCATGCTTTAGTATAAACTTACTTTCCTTTGACAGCAAATTTTTATCTAAGAAGGTCACTATAAAATTTAATTTTTAAAAAATAGATTTCAATATAAATTGATTTTTGAATTCCACTTTCTCAGTCTCTGATTTATCATGCAGCTCAAATGTAAAGGGATAACTTCATTCTGGGATTTTCAGATTATGAAGCATTGTTAACATTGCAGTATCATATTAATGACATTAGATATTTAATTTCAAAAATGCTTGAAATACTGTCATCTGGTCTAAATCAAATGTAAGTTTGGAGTTGCTTTGAAAGAAAAATTAAATAGTTGCAGTGTGGAGAGAACAGATTAGCTTTACCTATAAAAATTACCCTTTTTTAATATTTAACAGCTTCTTTATTGTTGTTTTGACAGTAATGTCATTGTAATTAACTTGCTTCTGTATTTCAGAAAATACCTGAAGAATTCAATGTATTTAATTTAATACAAGAAATGAGGACACAGAGGCATTCTGCAGTTCAAACAAAGGTATAGTTTGTTTTTAAATGAATATGATAATATATCGCTATTCTTTAAAAAAATCTTGTGCATTAACTTTTATCTGGTACCTTATTATAGGAGCAGTATGAACTTGTCCATCGAGCCATAGCACAACTGTTTGAAAAGCAACTGCAAAAATATGAAAGTTGTGCAGACTGGAAGATTGCAGATGGAGTGGTAGGTGTCTTTCCCATATGTAGCTGTTAGCTTCTGATGAAAATTCTCCTGTGAAGTTGTTTTTAGAGTGTTCAATGGTGTGATCTTATTAAGTTCTCATGTTTTTTAAAGTACTGCTTGCGTTGAAGTAGATTAGGGGAGAGAAATACAAGTTTAAAATGCTTTTGTCAGGGAGCTTTATGCTCTACCCTTTTAACAAAGGAGAAGGAAGTGGAAAAAATATTCTTCGCTGGTATTCACAGTATTTGAGGATTTTTCTGTCTTTCTATCCTTCCCCTTTAAATTTCATGTCCCCTGTAGGTTTATTCTCTTTTCTATGTTTAGATATGTTTTCTTGGCTGTTGCTGGGCACTGTGTGAAAAATGGCTTTTTGGATTAATATATTCTCTCTCTCACACAGTCCAGAACTCTGTACCACCCTTTGTCCCTGGATTGTGTTTTGTTTATTCAGTAATTTTCTGTCCCTAATTGGTGTAGATTCCATAGCTGTCTAGAGGGAGTATGAGTGGTATCTCCAGGACTCTTTGAAATATCTGGAAGCAATTTTAAATGTGCTTTTATTAATAAGCATCCCATTTATTTTAGGGATTTAGCTGTCCTCTACTGTATTTTCTAGGAAGTCTAGAATGTTTTCAATTCTTGGATTAAATGCATCCACCCTTCTGCTAACTCCTAAGAATTTATATCAGTTCATGCAGTACTTATGAGGTCTTCAGTCATGGCAAGAAGCCTGTTAACTAAATGCAGTATGGATAGGGCTGCCTGATTTTATTTGTTACAGGTTTGATTAAGCTGATGTGTGATTTTTTTTTTCCCTGAGAAATGAGCATGGCAGGGTTTGGAATATGCAGATTGATTAGCTTTGTACAGAAGTGATTTCTAATAACTTGATCATAAAATTGATCATTTCTAATGATCATTTCTAATCAATTGATCATAAAATAATAGATCAGTCTACTGTTATCTTCTGGTTATTTGACTTAAATCTGACCTGTGTCTGAGCTCTTACATAGAATCAAAAATGTCTCTTATTTACTTATTCCTAATACTATATATACTAAATGACTTACTATTCCAGAAGATGAGTAAAGCTGTGGCACAATATGGTGGTACTCTGTAACAAGGACAAGTGCTATCTTTAGCACAGCTTGAGAGATTTGCTGACTAATAAAACAAGACCAAATAGAAAACGGATAGGTAATGTATATGGGGGTGAGAGAGGGATAAATCCCAGCTCTGAAAAGGCAGTGATGGAGTGTGAGTTTTGAGTTTTACTTGGATATGATCTCGGTTTATGATCAACAAGTTGTAAAGGAAATTGAATTTTAGCAGTTACTTGGAAATTGGTAAGAGTGAGAATGTAATGTCCTTGTGTGGGTACCTTGCAGTTTGACTACTGACTGCATGTCAAGTCTGCTTATCTCAAAAACATGTTACAGAACTTGAACATTAAACAACTGGACAAGGATCAAAGGTGTTGGAAGGCTCAATCTAAAGAACAGCCAGACTGAGGTGGAGAAAAAAGGCTGAAGTTAGCTACAACAGAGGCTGAGTAACAACAGAAAGCTGATAACTCTTAACTTTTTCTAAGGGATAGCAGTGAGACCTAAAAGACTTAATTAAAAAGTGACATTTGTATAAAAAATGCAACATGAAACTGCAGAGCTCCTTGAAGCTGAAAGCCTGTGTCTTTGGGGTGAATATCTCACCATCTTGGAATCTTCTTCCATGAGTTTCACTAACCTCTGACCTATGAAATTCCAGAGTTGCAATCTGTTGGAAAACATTCTAGGGAAGGATCCCTGTATGCCTGCTCTGATCTTACTCTTCCATGGAAGTTCCCTTTCGGCCACTGCTGGAAGAGGGGCAAAGTAAATCTTTGTCTGACTAGGCGTAGCCTTTTTTGTGTTGGGAAATGATGCTTCTTCCTACTGTTACTTGAATAATTCTGCAGAAAGGTTGAGGGGAAGAAAGTCTCATAGGTAAAGAATTTCTGTATCTAAAAGCTTGGTACTTAAATTTGCTACTGTTCATTTGTTAGAAAATTTGATTTCAATGAATTAACTGGTATAGGCTTAGCTTCTCTTAAGGGAAAACGTCACATATCCAGTTAAATATTTTCTTGTAGTTTTAACCTGATTCTCAAAACTTTGAAGCTCACTTGAGACATCACTTTGATATTCTGACAAGCTCCTTTTTTACCTCCAGGAGTGTTATGTAGCATCTGTTGTATATAATACCTGATCTTCCCCAGTAATTTTCTAGTTTGCTTTCTTTAAAAAAACCCCCATGCATTCTGGGATGTATCCTGGTTAAAAAACAAATTCTGAGGCAGGAAGTTTTCAAGTAGCTTTATTAAATACAATGTAGTATTCTAAGGCTCCTTCATGTATGTTATTCTGCCTGCAGATGCTACAGCAACTATGAAATCTTCAATATGTGAACAGTTTTAATTATGTCCAGTGCAAAAAATTCCAAATAAAATTCATGTGCCTACTTTGGATATAATACTATTAGTTAAATAGGAGGTGCTACTGGGCTGAAGAGAAAATGTGTCATTTATTCTATTTTGATAATACTGTGAAGAGCTGGAGTGCTCCGTAGGGTTGGTTTCATGGTTTTATTTTCCTCTTGCTGTTCTCATTTCAAGCAGTGTTTGAAATGGGTTGAGTTCCAGAGGCTCTGTAAGCAGCCAGTAACATCCCAGTAAAAGGTTAATCTGATTGGCAGTGAGGGGCAGCATTCATGGGGAAGTAGCTGAGACACAATCCCGAACGTGTGTTCCTGGGAACTAGCCAGCTTTGCCCTGCTGGAAACAATACTGTAAAAAGTCAGCAGCAAGGCATGCAGGGTTTGAAAAGACACTTAGGATAGGGTTAGAATTTCCATTAGAATTTAATAGATCCGAAATCATGTAGAAAATACATTATGTGCTTTAATGTAGGAAATGTATAGTCTTACCATATAGTTGTACCTATTGTGAATGTGTAGAACTACAAATTTTTAGCATAACACTAAGTATTTAAATGAAATTAAATAAGGAAAGCTATGCTCAGATACCAGTACTTTCAACAGTACCCCACAGCAGCCAGATTTCAGGGTGAAGAATTGCTGCTCAGAAGCCATTTTTTTGTAATAAGGAAAGAATTGAGATGCTAAATTTGATAATCAGAACTATTCTCTTCCCCCACTTAGTAGTACTTTCAAGTTACCAAATGATTAAATTGGAACAGTCTTGGACTGAAGCGACTCCCACTGAAATTCTTGATCATATTGTCAGGTATTTCAAGTCAATAGCTGTGCTTCTCACCATCACTGCACTGGCTTTGTTAGTACTGCTGTGGAATTATTACGCGTGGTGTTGGGTTTGGAAGCTTTGAAATATATGTGAGATCATTAGCCTTGGTCATCTGATAAGGTATCAGTCAGATTTGTATAAGTAAAATATTTTATGAGTTATTTGAGAAGGTTCTTGAGCTGAAGACTCACTGTAGCTGTGAATTGTAGCTGTCTTGGAAAGTCTGAATCATATGGAATTTCATCAAGTTGGATGTTCTGTTTGGAAGTCAGAAAAAGAAAATTGGTTAAAAGACAAACAACCAAGCTCACTCTCAATTCAGAAATGTTTCTTGTTGAATTTTTTCTCTTGACAGTACCAAACATGTTAGAGTACTAAAAGTCCTTGCTTTGCCCCTATCTGTGAGTAGAAGCCTGTGTTAATAAACACTTTCTCCAAAATCTGGCAATGCTAGTACTCTGTGTCTCTTGCATTTCGTGCTGTAAAAGTGACAGAATTCTGTTGCTGTGGTTGACTGCACTTGTAGAAGTCATGGAGGAATCAGCTGCTATAATAAAAATGTTGTTATTTGAAACATTAATGGTTTAGAAACTGTAAGTGAAAAGACTGTGCTGTTCATATTCTCTTTGCTCTTTGGCAGCTGGGAAGAATATTTTTTGTCATTGCAGCCTTCTAAAAAATCATGTATTTCTTCAGAGACATTGATCTTGTTGCCTCTGTTGGAATGTTTTATTTAATCTGAGTCACTTGAGTGTATCATTTCAATCTGAAGTATTTCTCTTTTTATCTACTGATAAAAAGTGATTCCCATGCTGCTTTATGAAAAGGGCAAAAGGAATGCCTCAATTCCTTTTAAGGGAAAACATGAGATTACTTCTGGAGGAGTCTTTGCAGTAAATTTGCCAGTATTTTACTAGTACAGAAAGCTTCTGAATGACATTAAATATTTCCACAGTGAGTTCCAAAAGAAAACGATACATTGCAATTCCTGGGGAAAAGGTTTTGAATTGTAGGCAGCGTGTGTGAAATCTCAGTCTAAGACTATAATCCTCTATTTGCTTGAAGTTCGTGGCAGCACTGTTTGGTGATTGAGCCAGTGGTGGAAGCAGGTGGGGGAAAGACTCCCCTTGGGAGGTGATAGCTCAGTTTGTGTTACCTTAGCAAGCTGGATTCAGACACTGCATCTGCCGTGAGAATTCCTTGTTTCTCTGCATTACTACAGGAACACAAGTTACTCTGCATTTTAGTAGACATGGGGCAGTCTATGCAAAGTATTTGAGTTTATGGTCTTCTCATTTGTTAATGTAGTCTTTCATAGGTAGGTATGCACTCGTCTATATATCTGCAATTTAACAGAATACCTAGAAATGCCTAACTATGAGCAGTTTCACTTGATCTCAGTAGCTGCTCCCTCAGGGGAGCAACTCCAAGGGAACTCTTGAACTGTTGAGCATTTGATGCATATAGACACAAAGGCTGGGGAAAGACCCATGTTGCAGTGAGAAGACAGTGCAGTGAGACAGTAGGATAGTTGTCTTCTGTGAGAAAGCAGGGTGCTACACTGAGCACTTAGTGAATTGCACATTTGTTAATCCATTTTTAAAACATTAGTCTGTATAATAACCCCTGTGAGCTACGTATGTCGTCCTGGTTTGTCTAAGCTGATACTTTTAAAAATTGTGCTCTGCCCGAGAATGCAACATCTGTCTAGAGAAGCAAGGGAGTGTTGACTGATGTCGATAAGCTGTGCTTAGGAAGGCTGTGGAAGGCTTTTTCTTAATACCACCATCTGCTCTTCTCAACAGATGCAGTCATCCCAGTGAGATACCCTATATTCACTTTCAGAGCTGAGCTTCCTCAATTCCAGTCCGTGCTAGTTTTTCTGCATGTTTGCCTATTCGCTTACTTTGATATATATGACAGGGAAATCTGTGAGCTGGTGTCACTCAAGGGTGATAAATACTCAAAATACTGGTTATGCCCTATTTCTTGTAACACAGAACTGAGAACAAGTGACAGGGAATGACTTCTCTAAAAGTAAACAAACCCTTCGCAGAAACATCAATCCATTGAGCTAATTAAGGAAAGTAGCAAAGTACCTCTTTTTTTTTTGGTGACAGTAATTCTTGTAATCATTCTTGCTCCTCGTTCAACATAAAACAGTGACTGGATCTGGAGTTTAACCTGATGCACAAGTGAAACTTTTGAACACCTCTCTGCCTGAAGCCTTTCCTGTGTACAAAATTGGGGTAGCCACTGGCTTTTCTGGTGTTAAATTTAAAAGTACCATTTTGTATGTGCATGTTTTCCTGTTGGGTTATTGTTTTTTTGGGGGTTTACTTTTTTTTTCCCAAGGAATTGTTTTCGTAAACTCTGTGGTTGTGTATGTGCCTTGGACATTTGAGTTTATATACATTTTTGTAAGGCTTATACATACATTTTGTTACCAGGAACAAAAATGGCAGTGCCCTTTCAGCTACTTCTGCCTATCTCAACTAGAAACAGCTTCTTACTGTATATGTGGAGTTTTAAAAAGCTTTGACATATGTTAGCTTCTTTAATAAGCTTTTTCTTCTCCCTGTGAGAAAAGCATATCTCAGGAAACATTCTGTTCACAAACACTTCACTTTACAAACATAGAAGGACAGGGATGCAGCTGCTGGTTTGTTTTCTGGACAAGTTAGTCTAGAGCCAACAGGCACACCCTTTCCCTTGCCAATACCCTTTAGAAAACTGAGTGCATAAGTAAGAAATGTGTTCCTGAAAACTTCTGTGCTAGTGGAACTGAACTGGGAGACTGTTCTGATCTGTTGTAGAATGGAGAGGTTGGTGGTGAGGGGGAGGAACTCCTATGGAGTCTCTCTAGTATCTTTCTGCCTTGTGAAACTGGGATGAGCTGCAGTGCTGAAGCAAGGCCAGCAGCCCACTCTGTTCTCAGGATGCAGTTGTTTAGGATGCATTCATTTCTAGCTTTGGTTGTTAGTACTTACGAGTAAGGGGAGCCTTTTTAGTACAATACCAGTGCATTTAGTGCTATCCATAGTAACAGATGCATAAGGGAGAGATTCAGAGTTTGCATTGCACAACTGGGGGAAGTGGGGAGGAACATGACACAACCATTGAGCAGGAAACAGAGTTTATTGTTGAATACTGGGAGCCTCAGCATCTCTGGCACCAAGCTTCAGCACAGTCCTCTGCCTGAATGAGGCAATAAAATTAATGTCCACATTTGTTAAAGGCAAAATTATCTGTATGGTCACTCATTACTTGATGTCAAGTAATGAAATTGCTTTTTTACATTTTTGAGAGAAGCTGGTAGAGGGGTTGGATGTTCATGCCCTATGGTAGTGTTTCCAGTGCTGGGGACCCCAAATCTGGATGCAAACCACTGTAGACATACTGATTAAAAAACCCCAAAACAATGCACATTCATATTTTCCCCCAGTCACTGGTTGCATCCAAAGCAGCATGGGCAGCAGGTGAAGGGAGGTGAATCTGCTCCTCTGTTTCATGCCTGTGAGACCTCACCTTGGGTGCTGCCTCCAGCATTGGGGTCCCCAGCACAGGAAGGACCTGTTGGAGTGAGTCCAGAGGAGGGACACGAAGATGAACAGAGGGGATGAGCAGGTCTCCTAAGAAGACAGACTGAGAGAGTTGTGGTTGTTCAGCCTGGAGAAAAGAAGGCTCCAGGGAGACCTTACTGTGGCCTTGCAGTACTTCCAGCGGGCTCATAAGAGAGATGGGGACAGATTTTTTTAGCAGGGCCTGTTGCAGTAGGACAAAACGTAATGGTTTTAAATTCGGACCGTACTTTCAGACTAGAAGGAAAGAAGAAATGTTTTATGATGAGAGTGATGAAACACTGGAACAGGTTGCCCAGGGATGCTGTAGATGTCCCATCCTGGCATTCCTGACAACAGCCAAGGCCAGCTTGGACAGGGCTCTGAGTAACTTGATCTTTTTAAAGATGTCCCTGCTCATTGCAGGAAGGTGTGGATTAAATGGCCTTTGAAGGTCCCTTCCTACAGAAACTGTTCTATGATTCTATGAAACCAAACAACCTTGATTGACTGCAGTGGGACCTTCAGTGGTGTTCATTTAAATGTGAGTGGCTTTTATCTGCTAATTGAATCTTACTCCAAAAAACCCCTGATAGTTACAGCTAGTGGTCAACAGGACAATGAACTCCCTGTGCAATTTCCCTGAAAGGGCTAGCACCATCCATTCATTCAGGAACAATAGGGTATTTCTGCTGGAGTAATTGTGCAATATTACATTTGACAGCAAGTTAATGGGGGCAGCTAGGGAAAAACAGTAAGAAAGATCAAAATAGTTGATTTTTTTCTTCACAGGTAAAGCTCTACTTAGTACACTGAGGAATAGAATTTGATAATAGACTCTTCACAGTAGCCAGCAGTGGTCTGGTAACTTTTAAGACAAGTAATGGAAATTAAAAACGTATAACTAATTAATCTAAATTTTAGTGAAGTTAGTTAACTGTTTAGGCAACTTGTAGTTTATCTTCCAAAGCAAAAATTGCTCACTGAATTCAAATGCAACTATCACATGTGAAGCAGAAATTTAACAGGGAATTCCCTTTTGTTCTGTAAGACTGAAGGAGGTCAGTCCCTATCACCAGTCTCAGGAGGTAGGCTGGCAGATAGCAGACCCTATTGCCTGAACATGGTATTGTGCTTTGAAATGTATTACACCGATTTGGGACATTTGTTGTTCTTTTAAAGATTGCTTTTCAAAAGAGAACTCCTGCAAGAAAAGCCTTTAGGTAAAATAAGCATTAAAGTTAACATAACACTAAGGTCCTCCTTGATTTTGTTGGGTCTTTGGCTGTGGCATGTGTTTGGAAATGGTTTGTCAGCTTTAGACTGTTGCATGTTCTGTTTTGATTTTTAGTCATATATGGTTTTTTCGTTATTTTTTCTTAGGGGCTGGGTTGTAGTTAAATAGTGTTCATAGCCACTCTTGGGATGCTGTGTTTTAGATCTGTGGTGAAAACAGTGCTGATGGTTGTTTGTAGCTAATGCTGCAGCTGTTGCTGAACAATCTTTGCAGTCAGGAACTGGCAAAGGCCCACCTGTGGAAGGTTATGAGTGATTGCTTTTGCATTGCTTGTTTGATTTCTTTTTATCTTCTCCCACTTCTCCTTTGCCTGCTAAACAATTTTGTCTTGACCCACGAGTTTTCCTGCTGTTCCTGTTTCCCCTCCAGGGGTGGAGTGGAGAAATGAGAGTGAGAGTGGCTCTGTGGGGCTTTGCTGCCTGCCAGGGTTAACATAGAGCAGTATTTTACATGTGTGTATGGATTTATAAATACATGCATTTATAAAAGATCTTTTATATTTATGGTCCTAAAGAGAAATTAAAATCTTCATGCTTTGAGTAAATTAAACTTTCTTGTACACAAATGGGAGATTATTCGAAAATGTTTCAGATCAATGTGTTAGGAGACAAGTGGGTAAGATTATTCTCATTTTCTTACAACACTGTAGATTATTCTTATCTTCATTGGAGTGATTGTACAAGTGAAAATAATTAGACTGACTGGAAAATAAATGCTTTATTATCCAATTATTCATTTAATTATTCAACACGAATAATTGGGAGGGTGTACGAGAGCTTGCTCACTACTAAAGCAAGATCAGCTTTTGAGTATTTTCTCTAGTGAGTTGTTCAATGGCAAGCAGACCAAAATCTTCAGTCAGAAAAGTTTGAAGTTGGATACACAAGGTGAAAAATAATTTTGTACATTTAGGAGTGAGTTTTCAAAGTGATCTCTATATGATAGCCAAAAATAGGTCATATTGTTATATATTACTGCCAAGTGTCATTACAGATCTTTGGACCTCACAGTTCAAATATTGTATGTATCAGCTTTACAGCCATGAGTAAAAATACCCTTTTTTCTTTTAATCAGGATGAAAATAATACAGAAAATGCTGTCAGTTCTTCAGATGCTGAGAAACAGGATTCTCCTCCACCAAAGCCTCCAAGGACCCGCAGGTAGTTAACTGTGATCCTGTACTATTTTAGGCTGAAAGATGAATAAAAAGTAGAATAAAACTACTGATACCATAAAAACTTAAGATTAATGTGTTGTGTTTATAAATAGAAATATACATAATGCAAATAGAAGTCTTATAATTGACTCTAAATATAAGCTACAATATCTTTGTGAAGTCTGTGTTTAAATATACCAATCTTGCAATGATTATCTGTGAGTAGACACGTTTACTAGTCTCATATGTTAGATCTACTTGTGTTTTAATTCTGCTAGGTGATAGTAACAAAACAAACTTCAAATAGCCTCAAATAATGACTGAACCCACCTTTTTGGAGACACAACCATAATGAAACATACCCATTTATCCTAAAAAAATCTCAGACAAGTACTGCTTTTGACTAGAGTATGGCAACCAAATGCTGTTATGATTGAGAAGAAGAATTGATCTCACCAATCCTTTCATTCAGCAGAGGAAAATCTTCTCTAGCTCTTAAAATGCCTAGCTTTACAGAAGCCAAAAGTAAATCTGAACCAACAGATTCATCAGCCTAAAATGGGTACCCAACTCAAGTGTTGAGAGAGCTAAAGAAGCAACTCTCCTGAATTAGGTGTCCAAGTCCCCCAGCTGGTTTGTAGAGAGCTTATAGTGGCCTTTGGCAGGTGATCTTGCCTGTGTTACATTGCCTGTAGTTAAACAGACGTAAGTTGAGCACTTGGGTTTTCTAAAGTTGTCGAATGACATAAGAAACCACCAGCCAGGTGATATTCTTGCATAACATTTAGGCAGAAGTAAAGTACAATTCCTTTAAAATAAAGAAAGAGATGGAAGTAGGTTGGGGCCTTTTACAAACAAATTACATGGTTGGTGCTATGTAGGCAATGTATTTTTTACCTTATTTGGCTTGATGGTAATGTGATTGTATTCAATTATGTAGATTAAGATGACGACAGAGGAGTCAGTTAACTTGTGTTCATGATGAGTTCCAAGGTCTTGAAACTTCGTCACTGAGCTTAGAAATATGATTTCTGTCCAATACATGATTTCCTTACTAGTGTTCCTTGAAATAATCTTAGGTGCACCTTAGCTTTTATCATTTTTATATATTTATGTAATATTAACATATGTGTAATTCATGTAATTCATGTTGAAGCACACATCTGTCTTATCTGCACTGCATTGTTCTTTACTTGCTGCATTAAGTTAAAATCTTTTAATCTCTCCTTAAAGCCTGGGGTTTTTTTGGGCCTGTTTCCATAAAAGCATACTTTCCCATCTGCCAGCAGTGGCAGGCAGATTGGTTTCTTAGAGGTGAATAAATGGAAGCTTTTAGCAAAGCTGTTGTCTTTCTAAAATGGAGATTATTTTTGAAAAACAATTAATTAAACTCCTCCTGGAAGATGCTTCTGAGGAAAGACTTTATTTGCTATTAGTCACATCTGCTCAAAATACCCACTAATGAGCATGTTTTTTCTTGATGTGGGGGTTAATTTTACAAATCTACAGCCTGATTCAGTCAGGACATATAGCCAGGTTTTGTGTATTGTGGATGTTTTGGCATAGATTAACATCCTTTTCCTGGGGAGGATGGGAGAGCAAAATCAGTGAAATATTTTAATTTAATCCCCATATGTACAAGGAAGCATTTTTAGGTTGCCAGCCAAATGTGTACTTGAGTTTTACATGCACTGTCTCTGAAGAAGTTACAAGCAAGTTGCTAAAGCTACTATTTTTGAAAAGAAATAAAGCTTTTACATACTTTATAATTTATGTTGTAAATGGCTTTATAATGTATATTTAGTAAACCAAGCTGCATTTTTTTAAATGAAGGTTTAACATTTGCTTTGTTTTCTAAAGCAAAAAGGGGCTTAGGGACTGATAGTGCAGAGTACTTTGGGCAATCTTAGTTTCAGGTGAACTTGCCTGAGATGATCCTGAGTGAGCAGGAAAAAAATTAGGATTTTTTTTTTCTTGGCCTCAGGATGCTTGTTTTCCACATTGTTACTGGACTAAGCCATGTTTTCTAAGACAGTAAAGTCTATGATACCTGTTAGTTGTTTTCTGACAGCCCCAAGTCTGCTGGATGAGATGGTGACATCTCCTCTGCAGCCCTTTCCACTGGCTAACCACTCAGGACATGGCACAATTTTTCTGTGACGTTGGCTTTCTCACTCTCTCTTGTTCTGCTTGTAATAGTCTAATGAAAACATCTCGGTATCTTCTTTAGACTTTAGGATCTTTTCTTCTGAAAGTGCAGTTAATATAATGTAAACTCTCTTGTCTGTGCTAAGGATGAGTTGTCACTAAAGACTTTTACCATGCGAGGCAGGAATCTTACTCAGAGAGGTATAATTAATCCTTTTACTATTTGCTTTGGCCTGGGCATGTATTGGGGAAGGAGTGATACTTTCTAGGCTGCTTTTATGCCTGTTTGGAAGTTATAAGTATCTCTATGATATTGCTATTATACTGGTATTAAATTGGTATTTTATTTACTTAGGCTGCCATGAAGCATCTAGTGGTACTTGTTTTGCAGAGGTTTTGGAATTGTATTGCCTTCCAGTCTTTTATCACCTTGTAATGCTTTAATGTAATTAAACTTGCTGTACAATATGTGAGTGTAGTAATTTAGCTTAATGTCTCTCCATTTGATGCAACATAAAAAATATTCTAATATTACTCCTTGATTATTACAGAGGTAAACAAGAACAACTCATTAGTGCATACACCAGCACCTTATCCTAGAAATTGCTGGGCTTGGCAGTTGATGATCACTTCTTATGGAAGTCACCTTTCTTTAGAGGACTTGAGGGGATGGAAAGTCTTTGTTAGATACGTTTGAATTATTTTCAGGTTAAGGTAGGAAGAGGGCATAAGTAAGGTTTAACTTTGTTATATATGAGACTGCAAAAAACTTAAGTTTTAAGTTTACAGTTTAGGACTGTACTTGATTTTAGGTGACTGATGTGTCTGATGAATTCAGAGGGAGCACCTTAATACCTTTAAGTATTAGTCTGTGAAATATTTGTGTGCTTAGTAGTTGATTCTAAAGTATTTGGGAAAAGAGGTGGTTTATTTTAGTCAGGCTTGGTTACAAAAAGTTCTTTATTTTCAAGTTCAAATACAGTTTGAAATCAAAGCATAAACTTAGACATAAACTCATAAAAAGCAAAGATGATTTAACAGCTTTTTTGTATGCAGTGTAATGAAGAGCTATGTGGTGTTGTCTGAAAAGGTGAAATACTGTAGCAGTTTAACTTCTCATCAGATTCTGTTCTGACTTGATTCTAATGATAGTAAATACATTTCCAGGGTTATGTGTTATTCTGTTTCATTTCAAGCCCTGCAAACCATCTCTATCTCCTGCAAAGCTAAGATAAAACTCATTGATGGGTTTTACTTTAGCTAACTGTCTCTAACTTGTATGCCACAATTAATAAAACAAAAAAGCCTCAGTAAGTAAATTTTAAGAGAGAAATTCACCAGCTGGTTATTTTTATTAATTCACTGTACTTTTATATAAATTATTTGTAGTACTTTTGCAACAGCTTCACTCACTGGACTGCTGCTTTTCTTTCATGTGGATGGCAGTGATTTAATGCTAAAGTAGAATAATGTGGTTGTCTAGCTTCAGCCTGCTTATGTTGAGTTTAATTTTCCTATTTTAATTATGTGGGAGGATGTAGAGCTTGGTATCTATTTTTGGTTGTTCATATCAGCTGCATTCCATGACCTTGGCATCACCCTCTTTTATTTGAAACACCCTACAGTATGCTGCATAGAATAACCATGGATTACTTAAGGCTTTTTTTCTTTTGAACACTGGCCAAATTTCATTTAAATCTAAACCCATTGTGTGCAGTTTTAGTAATGTAGCTCTTTTCCATTAGGAGTAGAATGGATTCAATTTTAAAACATTCTAAAAATTTATTATGTATTGCAGAGAAAGCAATAAATGGCTTTTTTCATGTATATATTTTTGGTTGAAAGCTGTGGGAAGACTTTTTTTTTTTACCAATTATAGTACTTTTGAGAAATTGTGTGTAATTGTTACTACAACAAATAGTTTTTGAAAGGTGTTATTGCCTAATTCATGGTTTACCTGACACCTGAGAAGCCACTGGCACTAGGGCACTGCATCAGCTGCTCAGGCTGTGTGGCAATAGGAGTGTATGAAAAAGCTGTCTTGATCAGCCAGGGAAATTCCATATCCAGCTATAAATGAGGAAGTGCCAAGGTAGTGGCATTCCAAGACAATCAGAAGCAGTTGTATCTGGAGAGGCACTTGAAGGCTGAGTTATGACAAAGCCTTTCTATTTTTTTATCACACAGTGATAATCAGCACAGGTTGATTTTGCAACCCTATGTGTTTATTTAAAGGTGTAATACAGGGAAGCTTATTTCTCTTACTTGAATGGCCTGACTTTCTTTGGTTCACTGATGCTTTTCTGTCTCAATACCCTCTTTCATGAGCTTTCGGTGAGTTTTCTGGTATTTTATATCAATCTGGTCTTACTTACTGTTTTCTCTTGTTTTCAACAGTATTAGTAGCTCATTTTCAGATAGTTTTCTGCCTTTGGGGACAAAAATGTTTGTGGAGCACAGCTGTTGAAGGACATGCCCAAAGACAGCATTATGCAGCAGCCCAAAATGCCCAAGATTCACAAGACTTTTAGAAAAAACTACTGTCAAACAGAGATCTTCTGAATGTGTTCATATCCTAATATTTCTGATGTGTGAAAACAAACGGAAACATTATTTGTGTGCAGAACATGTGAAATAGTAATATTTCAGTCAGTAAAATGGAATAAATGTTAATTATTGGGATTTATTTCCTAATTTAAAGAGGAAAAAAATACATTAGTGTGCTATTTGGACATCTCAATTGCTGAGGACAGATATCCTTCAATATTAATAAGGCAAAGAATGATTTTGGCAAATAATTTCTCATTTCTTCACTATAAGCTCTCATTTAAGAATCAAAAAGTGACATTTAACTTCAAATGTAATGGGAAACATTGTAGTAGTTCTGTTGAGATGTGTAGGAGGAAGTTGTTTAATCAACTTTTGGGCTGCTGATTTGTGCAGCATTTCCTTTATCATCAGTTCTCTGGATACATCTAAGGGAACTGTTGGAACACACGTGAGGCTCTGTTTACCAATGGATCAAAGGGTAGAGTGAGTTTATTGAACAGTAATTGGTGAAGAACTTAATGAATTTTGACTGGTATTTTGGACCTATATCCTTGTTATATCTAGTTTAATGCTAATTTGCTCCTTTAGCTAATTGTAATGCATAATGTTAGGTCTGTAGCAGATAAGGAATTAGTTTTGCTGATTGCAAATAACTCTGGGTCAGGAAAATCAGGTCAATAAGGGAAAACCGTGATTTTCAGTAGGAGGATTTAGTGGAGATTACTAATGAGCACAACTGCTGGTAAAAAGGGGCATGTAAATATTTGTGCAAGTGTCTCACTGTCTCCCTCCCCATTTGAAACAGAGGAAACAAATCCAAGAGGAGGGAATTCTCTTGTCCTTAGTGTGTATTAAATTGGAGCAAGATTAATGTCCCCCCGTTTCCTGTCTTATTTTTACTAATTCAGGCAAACAACTTATTCTCAAGCTTATTCATTTTCCAACAACAACTAGAGGCAAGAGTTCCCAAATTACTTCTGTTAAATTGCTTTGATATGCTTTGTATTTCTCCTGTCTTAATGTAAAGAAAAACAGCAATATACAAATGCAGGGAGGAGAGGAAGAGAAGGCATTTGAGGCCCAACTCTTTGTGACAGGAGTCAGGCAGAGAATGGAAGAGATCAACCAGATCTGGAAGGGGACCTGGAGTTTTCCAGATGCAAAGATACAGGAACTTGTAGAAGATAATTTGGAAGCTGGGAAGCTTGCAGTACTTCAGGGGGTTAGGATTTTCACAAACAGAGAATCCAAATGGTTCTCTTTAGTATGGAATCTCTTGTATAAAGATTTTAGTTCTGCAACCCATTCTGCTATAGCTTGGTGCTAATAAAGTCATAAGGATGAAACACATGCTGTAGCCTGTCCCAAATCAGGTATGCTTTTAGTTCTCTACAAGACTCAGTTATGAAAACAATCTTTGTGCTTTTTTTTTGTTTTGGGTTTTTTTCCTATATGTCATAATAGTCTCAAGAATTTGCACTTACTGAGTCCTCCTTAGGCATGGTTTGGACGTAGGGGAGCCAAAGTAGTACTTTGATTTTGTTCATTATGTGGCGTGCAGACAAATAATGAGAGCCTGTCCTTTCTCTTGTAGACAGAGTTCTTGTGCTATCTTGTCCTTCTTATGTTGGAGGGTCTCGTGACCCTCATGAGCAGAGTATAGAGGCAGAGTAGAATTCCCTCCTTCCATGTGCTGGCCATGCTGCTTTGGATGCAGCCCAGGACATGGCTGGTTTTTGGACTGTGGGTTGGTTTCTGCGTTCTGCTGGGTCATGTCCAGCCTCTCCTCCACCAGTCCCACCAAGTCCTTCTCTGCAGGACTGCTCCTGGTCTGTTCAACCTCCAGTCTGTATGGATACTGGGGGTTGCCCCAACCCAGGTGCAGCACTTTGCACTTGGCTTTGTTGAACCTGGTGATGTTCTCATGGGCCCACCTCTTGAGCTTGTCCAGGTTGTTCTGGATGTTTAAGGGAATGGAAATTCTAAAAATGCCTTCATCAGTTATGCTAAATGTTTGTAGTTAACAACTCTGCATCTAATCTGACCATATATTTGAAGAACTTCTCCTTTTAAGTAGCTTGACATGAACTGCAGTTATAAGTGCTGTGGTCTCGCTAATATACACTGTAATTTGAATCATAAATTCTACTGGAAATATTTTTTATGTTGTATGTACCTCATGTCAGCTAAATTTGGTTTGCAACTAAGCAGAGACTATCAAATACACAAACATAAAAATAAAATCCCCTTGAACATGTACAGAAAAATAAAATTGAAGGAAGATATTCAATGTTAAGTGGTCTGTAAGGCTTTTTTTTAAAAGGAATCTTTCTTAGCTTTATTGAAATTTGAATTCCATATGTCAAATTTCTCAGATCCACTTAAGGAAAAAAGTAGTAAAATGCTGCCACAAGAGGGCCTGTCTTGCAATGTCTTTGCAAAATGCTTCTGGGAAAGGATGTGAGCAATCTTTGAACTATTAGTGAGGATTAGTTGTGGCTTGAATGAATGTCTTTGTGATATTCTGAAAGACATTTTGAGTATGTTGACTTAATCCTTGCCTACCCCACTAGTCATATTCTATAACCGTTTTCTGTGTGCAATGGAAGCTCTGTGTGGAGTCTGCTATTGGTATTACAGCATTAACTACTGCAGCAGGAGACGGATACATATCTAAAATCTTGTCAAAATCCAGAAAATTTAGACAATTGTATCTTGGTTGTTTTGCAGTTGCCTTGTAGAAGGAGATGTTAAAGAAGAAATCTTGCAGCCTCCAGAGCCTCAGCCAGTACCACCAATCCTAACACCATCTCCCCCATCAGCTTATCCAACAGTCACTACGGTGTGGCAGGACAATGACAGATACCATCCAAAGCCAGTTTTGCACATGGTTTCATCAGAGCATTCAACAGACCTCAATGAGAATTATAATAAGTCCACAGAACATTCAGGGAAGAACGAACCCAGTGAACACACAGAGAAGAGGCTGGAGCGCAACTTAAGTTTTGAGATCAAGAAGGTACCTCTTCAGGAGGGACCACGAAGCTTTGATGGGAACTCCCTGTTGAACAGGGGACATGCAATTAAAATTAAGCCCGTGTCATCCTGTGTAACTGAGAAGAGCTTTAAGCCACAGGACCAGATTTCAGGGGATTCATTTGTAGATGCTTCTCAAAACTCATGTATGGAATACAGCGTGCCACAGTCTAACACAGCCTTAATACCTTCACCAGAAAGTCTGCAGAGTCAGCAGGTGTCTGATACCCCACCCAGACCAGATCGTCTGCCTCTGACAGAGAAGGGACACGCCACGTGGTCACTACAAGGGCCTGAAAATGCACTGCGTACATCCATGTCTGAAGAGTTGTCTTCAGACACCTTGTGTCACGGTGTTAAAACTCTCTCCCTAGCATCAAACACCCCAGCTGAACATCCTTCCAGTGATACTGTTGATCATACTCCTCTTTCTGTTCGAGCACCCCTCTGTTTTACTAATCCTCTCCATGCAGATGATTCTGACACGGATGAGGTGGACTTTGACAGAGCCATGAGCAAAAGCGCATCCAACGTGTCAACCGCAAGTGCCACAGTCTCTGCTGCCACTAATACTGAAAACATTTCTGCCAGAAAAGTATTGCCAATGTCTATTGCTAGGCAAGACTTAACAGCTGTAACATGTTCTGAAGATGGCAAAGGTAGGTTTCACTGAGGTTCAGAAGTGCTGCTCTTTATCTAGCTGCATCTGTAGAGTTGGACAACATAAATTTCTTTGCAATGCAATTTTTTAAATGTAAAATTAATTAGTGCAGTATGGCAGCTTCAGAGAGGGCACAGCTCTTTTCCTGACAGCTTTCAGTTTGCATGTGAGCTATTTTTGGTATAAAGTACTACAGACCATGATTAGCTGCTTCAAAAGCTGTACTGTGAGCTTTATTGTGAGCATTTGTTTAATGCTTTACTTATACTGCCTTCCTGTAGGTTTGTATGTAATTGTAGGTTTCTGTGTTATTATTTGGTGCATATTTTTTCTCTATGCCCAGTTTCATGGAAGCGTCAATAATAATTGGGGGTTGACTAGTCAAAGCATTTTCAACAGGCTTGTGCAAATACATAACAATTTCATGCTTATTGGTTGATGTGCTGTTCCTAAAAATGTAGATGTAACCTCATTCACTGCCTTGGTCTTTGAAGTTGCTCATGATTTGGCTCCTGCATTTTAATAGTGTTGTAAATATTTAGCTGTGCTTTCCTCTTTTACTGTACATGGCTGGGGGTGACAAGCTAATACAGCTGTTCATCTAAAAATCCAAGTTATGCTTTATTAGCACTTTGAAAATTATTTAGTGGCTTTTTGTCTTTTACTACTTTTTTTGAGGGTTTTTTGTTATTTTGGTGAAAGTTTGCAAGGTAGAACATCACTGATTGAAGGCAAAAGGGTCCCAAAACATGCAGGTGCAGATTTCAGTCAGGCTGGCACACTTAGAGCAGATGGAGGACATAGCTGGGAAGAACAGATTAGGCCTTGGCAACTGCTTGTGCAAAGCCCAACAAAACAAGAAGTCAGGCTGTGGAGCTGAAGGAAGAACATGAACTTCTGGATCCAGCTCAGACTCCTGTGCTTGGAGATGCTTACAGTGATGGCCTCACCTCAGGAGTCTGTGCAGACCAAGATGCAGAACCAGCTGAATTGAAAATACTGTCTTTGTGAACTGAATGTTCACCAGAAGTCATATATCCAGAGATGTGAATGTTTTGCAGCCTTAAAAACAATCTGTTTCTGTAGATCTTGATATAGTTCTATAGATATTGTGATCTGTATCTATAGATCTATAGATTTTGGTTTAGATTGTGTAAACAGAGGACAATACTTGCACATGCCTGTATATTTTTAACACTGTGATTTAAAAGATGCTCTGCAAAGCTAACAAAGTCCTTTTGTCATAGTTACTTCAACTTTGCAAGCAGTTCTCCTTGGATTTGTTTTATAGATTTGCAGACTATTGTATTTTTCCTTTTAGCCAGAATTTTTTTCTTCTTTTCCAGAGCAATCATTGTTTGTCACTGTTTAGAAATTATCACCTCTCTGTGCATCTCATTATGTAGATGCTATAAGAATATGCAAATAAAATAAGTGGTATGTCATAAATATGAGAGAGAATTGGAG
Organism: Ploceus nigricollis; assembly: GCA_013399945.1. NCBI lineage: Eukaryota > Metazoa > Chordata > Aves > Passeriformes > Ploceidae > Ploceus > Ploceus nigricollis. Next base: position 75,866 of record VXBC01000888.1, on the reverse strand, counting down.
AAATGTCACTCTAGAATTTGTTTCATGTAACTGTGTATCAGAAACGTCTTGAAATAACAGCACAGCCCTTGTGCTGCTGGTATGTTGATGATTTCACAGAAATTGATTAAAATTCTAACATTAATTTTTTATCATTTATCACTTGTTAATAAGGGTGCATCTCTTCCCCGTTTGTTTGATAGTGAACACTTCCCGTTTTACATTCAGGTTGCAGGTCTTGTAATCCCTCTGGGACTCAAGAATATAGAGTTAGATCACTTTGCACCAGTGATCCTAAACCCTGTTTACAGTGGCTTTCTCATTTTCATACTGGCTCAGGACTCTTCTGTCTGAATCTGGGAATGTGGCTGCAATCACCAGTGAAACTTGTGTGTGAACTTACCAGCACCCTCATTGCCTAACCATAACTCCTGGTGTGCATGATCTTACCACATAGTTAAATCCTCCTTTTCATTCAAATGAAGTGAAAAGTAGTTGTACCCTGAGGTAAAAGGAAAAAAACAAAGAGAACAATAAAACAGAAACAACACCGAAAAAAAAAAACCCTGAAAACTTACTTTCAGTTAGTGCATATCCATGGTGACTTTAGTTGATGGTTTTATAGAGGCCCTTTCTGTTAATGAAGGTTTTCTTGTGCTGTATGTAAACTTGAGATGGAGCAGGTCTCAGAAGTCACTTGGAAGACGATGGCTTGTAGAACTTGATGGGATTCTGTCCCTGCAGCAGCTGGGGATGCTGGCAGCTCAAGCTTCATGGCTTTGTTAGTTGAAATGCATCTGTATTTTTGAATCCTGTGCAGAGTACAGTTGTCAGATGAGATTTCTTATGGCAGCAGCTACTTTAAATTGTTTTAAACTTTTAATTACTACTCCAAATTTCTTAGCAGGTCAGAGAAGGGCTTTTGCTGCCAGAATAGCTTGTGTTAATACACTCCTGGGAGGTGAGAGGGAACAGACTGAGGACAGGATGTGGTACTGGCACCAACAGTAGCCATCTCCTCTGGCTCCTATTTACCCTTTGGCCTAGTAAACCTTGCACTAGGCTGTTTAGCCATATCAGTGGCGTGGGAGCCAGTGGGCCTCAACATGGACTTGGTAAGCAAAACTGAGACCTGAAAGAATGAACAAAAAGTATTGATTTGAGTTACTGAGGGTTTTTTTCCTCCAAATTATTTAGACTGAAAATGTTTTAATTTTCCTGCTTGCATAACACACAAACTGATCCTATGCCCTTAATGTGAAGTTAATGTTGTTAGATGAAGTTGCTCCACAGTGTTAGTGTGGTAAACCAAAATGTTTTATAATACTTGGAACAAATTTTTCTTTTGTTTCAGATACTATACCAAGTTTAGGATTATCACATGTATGAAAAGATCAACTGCTAAAAGTCTAGGAGAAAAATCTATGTTTTTTAACTTATCTAAATGTCATATTTGATTTAGATGCTGATGCTAGTGAAGATTCCTCTCCCCCGCTCCCAGAAAGAACACCAGAATCATTTGTATTAGCAAGTGAACAGAGTGAGTTTTTGATGTTTGATGATAATTGGAGATAAAATGTGAAGAGCATGTCAGTATTGTATTTGAGTATGGAGCAATTTGTAAAATGGAATCAAATATAGCATGTGCAGTGGCTTATTTTGGGATTTAACTTTTGCACGCCCTTGAACACAGAGAAATTATTTTTAATTTTCTGACTAAATATGGTGTTGTATGATATTTAAATAATTGGGGACATCAATATTAGTAGAGCTGGTTTTCAGTCTGAAGGGTACAGAAATGAGATGATACAGTGGGGAAATGCAGTAGGGGTAGGGAATTTCCCAGCTATTTTAATTTCCTACTGCTCCCAGGTAGGGAGTGGGTATGCACATGAACAGTGTTTATCTGATCCCCCTTTCTTGGGCAAAGGAAAGATGATGACACTTCATTCTGCACTGCAGGTAGTGAACAAGCCCAGTTAGTCAAGTTTAATGTAGTTCACTCTTTGACTGTGTCAAAAGGATAACTGCAAGAGAAAGCTGACACTTACAGATGATGTGCTCCTATTGTCATAGTTCATTCATCAAGCTAGTAATGCAGAATACAAAACAGATGAATTGAATTGATAAATTAGGTTGATGCTTGGTACCTTCCAGAAAACCTAAAATGATATAATTATTTACTGAGACTTTTGTTTAGTGTCATTTTGAAACTCAAAAAATTTGGACTCAAGTAGTTAATCTAAATATTTTCAGCATGAAAATGCTGAAGTTTTGTAAATATGTTCTTTGAGCATCATAAGCATAGGTAGTTCAGAGTCAAAGTGATCCTTTCTTTGGATATTATGGACCTGTTGCTTTTCTGTGACCGCAAAAGGAACAAAGCGGTTTTCTTTAAAAATCTCTCTCCAGGACTAGAATCACTAAACCAACTTGCATTTTTTTTGTCTTTTTGCACGATGTCAGTAAAGGACAGGTGTGGCTGTCCTGACTTGTATGTTTACTTAGGAGACCTGAAAAACACATACTATTACTGCCCAGCTGATGTAACAGAAGTTCTAAATTGTCCTTGAAAAGGAAGCCACTTCCCCTGTTGATTGGGAGCCCCCAAAGGAACAAAATGAACATCCACAATGCAAGCACTGTACTCTTGTGCTTTGAGTTATATTGTGGCATTTTGCCTTTTCTGGAGCACTTTTCATGTGAAGAGATTTTCATGTTTTTACAGGCATTTAATCTAAAAAAAAAAAGGTTTAGAGCACATTTCTAATGCTGTGTACTAATGCCTCCTCATGAGATCTGAAGTATGTTGAGCTGATTTAATTCTTCCTAGGCACACCCTTGCCGAAGCCAGTTGTGATTGCACAGTCGGAGCGGAACATGCTGCGAGATCAGCACCTGCCTGAGCAAACAGCCTCCCCAGTAAGTGCAGCAGACAAGTCTGTACTCATCAGTCATTTCTGGTTTGGTTGGGAGCTACAACAAAAAGTAAAATACATACTTGTGAGAAGTTGCAGCTGTTGGTCATCTACAACTGGCCAGGTTTTCCTCTGCCTGAGCTGCTGAATTGATGTGAAGAGCATGTATTCTTTCCAAGAAAATGATCTGTTTTTCCAAGCTCAGCAATATTTTTAAAAGGAGTACTCCTAAATATATGTTAAACTATGGCCTTAAGAGTGTAAATATGCTGCTTTTAGGGAACTTGCTGAGTGCCCTTAATAGATCTTAGGCCAATTCAAACTGGAAGAGAACAGCAGTCTCTCATCTAAACTTCTGCAGGGCCTCAGCCCAGCCTAACCAGAGCTTTTTCCAGCTGGGTCTTGAAAACCTCCAGGGATGGACACTTCTTATGGACAACCTGTTTTGCTGCCTGAAAATGGTTTTTCCCTTATGTCCATATTTATTTTAAACAAACTGGTTTTGCCCATCAGATTTCACATTTCACTCATCCAGCTCATAGTGATCCTGCATGAATAGTTGGCAAAACTTTAAATGCATATTAAGTCCTTTTTACATTTGTCCCTTTTTTTTCATGTGCCCCCAATATCTCACTTAAAAATATGACAAAAAAGATAGATGTGAATTTTCAGAGACTGTAAATGTAGTGTGAGAACTAACCTACCTAAATTTGCGAATAAGTTGCAGTGTCATGTTTTCAAATATTTATTAAATGCTAAGGTTCTAATAGTAAATTCTCATACTAACTACTGTAGCATTTTTTGTCAATGTTGAGTCAAGTCAAAAATGTAGAGGTAAATTAGTATTTCCATTAATGTTATATAATTTTGGTGATGTTTTCATAATCTTAAATTTCTGACTTTTAGTTTTCTGAAAGTGGTTAGTATAATTATTTTATATATCTCTTATTAACAGGGTTTGAAAACAACTTCACCTATACTACCTGGTAAGTGGTGGAAGCTTTTCTAATTTTTTTTTCAAAGTACATTTTTCCTACTAAACAAAAATTTGCCTGAACTTGGTGTTTGCTCTGAAGATATCGAAATATATTGTCAAATAATACTTGTATTATACTAAATATATTGTTACCTATGATGCCTAAGCACCTTTAGTTTAGAAAGAACATGAACTGAAGCCTTTATGTTGATGTATCAAATGGCACTGTAAGCTTTTGCTATAAATAGATGCTATGTGGGATTTCAGCTCTATACAAACTAATACAAAATAATAATCCAGATATGGAAAGCAGGAATATGTTGCTGTCACTGAACATTTACTTCATAAACAATTTTCAAGTTTCGCTTTTAGGAAATGAGAAATTGGATTTCAAAGCTTTGTTTTTGTAAATAATATTTTCTGCCAGTTGTTTTCTGGACTGTAATGACAAGTGGCATTGCCACAGTGGTGACTAAGTGAATGTTGCAGTGAAGGGTCTGTGTGTTTTCTAGATCGTCCTGAACGAAGCAACAAAACACCAACTGACATTTTACCTCAGATTTCTTTCTCTGGTTCCACTGACACAAGAGGTCAAATTTCAGAATTTCCTGCAGAAGTAACAGATATTGGTAATTACAATTCTTTCAAAATATAATCACTAGATGACTTAAACAGGGGATTCACTATCAGTACTGGTTTGGATAGCTGCTACTACTGACACCCTCCAACTTACTGAGATGCAGAACCCAGACAAATAAACCTGCCTAGTCTCCTTCAGCAGTGCTGAAGGAGTTTTCCCCAGAATAAATGATGAAATAATTTTTCACTTTGAAAAAAACCTGAAGTGTATAAAATAGAGAATTTGTCAAATGGGTTATAATTTTTGTAAAGTTTTGTAAATTTTTGAAAACTTCCAGAAATAATACCTGATAACAGCCTAGCTATGCAGAGAAGGAGGGAAAAAAAAAAGATAACAAAGGCTGTAATACTGTATTTAATGAAAAGTACTTTCCAGTCAGGTTTAAGTACTGAACTATAATGGTATACAAATGTTTCATATTTCTATTTCCTATGGATAGAGTGCCTACAGAATTCCTTGTATAACAAAGTTGTTTTCTAGCCCTGAGAGTAAATCTATTCTGTAAGAGCTGAAGCCATGTCTTAGTGATCTTCTGACTGCTGCCAGCCTATGTGAGCCTGTGTTGTCTCAGCAGACGGAAGTATTAAATACATTTCTTTCCTTAGGTTTTGGTAACCGCTGTGCAAAGCCCAGGGGACCAAGAGAGCCACCCTCAGAATGGACATGATCCAAGAACCAATGGACATACTATCAATAAATTATACTGGAAAACTCAAGTGCCACTGAGAACTAGAGAAATAGTGTTCCACTTTCCTGGGGGGCGACTAACACAGAGCAGTGTAGATCTAACTATCAATGGTACATTCTTGCAGTGCATCCCACTGTGCAAAGCCTGACACATGGTTCACAACAGTGGATTCCAGTATTACAACCTTTTGCTGGGGCCATCTACCTGCCTTACTACACTTAGGAGAAAGTATTACATATGATTTATTTTGTAACTTCAAGTATTATTGCCTTAATGTCTTTTAACCCTGTTACACGCTGCTTGTAGACATATGTTAATATAGTAATACTTTTGACAGATTGTGTTTATGGACTACTTTTTGCTAACATTTAATTACCATGTATGCATTATTTTGTATATGTACAGGGCAAGTAAGTATATAATTTGATAAAGTTGCAATCATAAAATATTAACAGAAGATGTAAGAAATCTCTGCATGATCTAAATTTTTGTGTACCTTATTTGTAAGTTATTTGCCCTGAAGTTTTAGAAAATAGTTTCTGGGGTTTTTTACAAAAATTGCTGGACACACACAGCCAGAATTGCAGGTTAGCAGAGATAAAGATTGTAATGCATTTTGTAAATTGTAAGCAAAAGGTTATTTTTATATTATATACTGTTTAATTGTCAGACCTGATTTGTTCTGGTTTTCATCTGGTCATGGAGATTCAGTAAGTGCCTTGGAACAGTATTGAATTCTCTTAGCCTGTGTATGTTTCTTCAGTGTTTTGAGTTCATCTGGAATTAGATTATCAAAAATATTTGTATGTTTCCTAGTATATTTGACCTGCCAGTAAAAGAGAAACCATTTTACATAATCAACACTCCTTAGTTTTCATTTTAATGTTTCATCAGTTGCAATCTTTAGAAAATTCATCTCTATCACCTTTCTGTATAGTAGGATTTTACAGTTTTAATACAGCATGTTTCTAATTTGGGAAAACCAGAACACACTGGTAAAAGGACTGTTCAATACCACTGTCTTCTCTTACAGATGGGGAATACAATTTATGTTGTTCAGCAACTGTGTATGTAAGAAAGCAACTTACATGAAGGTTCACCTGGAGCCCTTGCAGCTACACTGTATCTTGGCAATATATTATGTCAAGAGTTAATCCTTATAAGGATTCCTTACTTAAACTTTTCTGTAATACAATCTTTAAATTAAAGAAAGTAAAAATCTCGCTCTGGGTGTTTTTACTCTTAGGAAAGAAAACTGTCCAAAAGCCAAGTGTAACAGAGTGAAGGACGGCAGTCTGGCTAAGCTTACAGATCTCATACTTGAACAGAACACTGACACTCAGAACCTTATTTTTAGTAACTACTTTAAAAGTTCTGGCTAGCAAGAATGCCAGAGAAGCAAAGAAGAATGTTGAGAAGAAAATGTTCATTTTAGGTAGTGAAACTATATTAATCTGGACTTTAGCTGGAAACATTGTCTGATCTGCTACTTGTACCTTTAGTGTCTCTGCTAAAAGAGAGCTAATGCGCCGATAGCAGCTCTGTTGTAACCTCCTGAGGGTACGTAACTGGCAATTACTGTCTCTGCCTCTGGATTTAATCACCATGTGCTTGGTACATGTGACAGACTGCCAAGCTGGGGAGCTCTTTCAAAGAACTGTGTGCACTATAAATACTTCCCATGGATGTAGTTTTGCAGTTATTCATTTAAAAATAAATAATTCAATGATCTATGCCATCTGGGATAACCTATATCAACTATATTGCTGACTTGTAAACAGTTCAGACAGCTGAAATGTTCTGCAGTTGGCAGAAAAAGGCTGGTCTGAACTTTGTCTTCTTTCCCTCATGTTGCAGATGATTAGCTCAGACTTTCACTCTTACAGAGCTCCTGTGGATTTGTAAGGCAAGATGGCTGTCAGCACCCCTGGGCAGTCAAATCACTGGAACAATTGGGGGGGAAAAAAGTTAAATAAGAAAATTTCCAAATATGTTTTGGATGTACTTTTCAAGAATCTCTTCCATATTTGTCCACCAATAAAACACAAATCTGTGCAGGTAGTAGATTTTCTGGTTTTCACAGATGAATTTCACTTAACAGCAAAAGCTGACCCAAATCTGTGCACTACATACAGACCATCTTGTTATGTTGAATTAAAGTACATCCAGGTTTATCTTTTTTTCCCCTTTTGTTTTGCACAGATTTGGATCATATTCCAGGCTGAGTTTGTCACAGAAAAAAAAGAAAGGTTACAGCTTTTCTTTGCTTTAGTGATAAAAAACTGCAATTGTCCAGTATGGATTTCTCTTTCTCTTGACAGAGCTGATTCACAACTTGCTGTTCCCTGCTTTGGGTTTTATATTTTCACCTATTGTATTTCAGATAAGCTGGCAGTTAAAGGAGCAAGGTGAAACCTGCCCAATGTCATTACTTTGTGTGTCTGCTGTTGGGGGTGGTGCAGAGATAACTGCAGCTTTGGTTGCTTTACGCTCAAGAGTTTCACATCATAACTTTGAATTATTATTGTCTTAACAGCTTCATTAAAAAAACCCAGATCTTCCCTTGTGGTTTATTTGAAATGGAATCTAAAAGGGTTTAGAGCATTACATTGGCTTGCAAATTATCACTGAAGCCATTTTGTACATATATTGAAATCAATCCTGTTTAGTTCTAGTCTTACATGTTACTTTTTCTGAAAGCAGTCTTCAACTTTCATCTCTGAAGTGCAGCTTTTCAGGCACGGACTTGATCACTGTAGCAAAGAAGCAATAATGCTACTCAACCCAGCTATTTTTATTAATAACTGTTGCATTGGCTTGTTTGTCCTTCAGTATTTTTCTAATATACCATTTATTAATTTTTAAAGGTATTAATATTGAATTAAACCATGCAGTAAATTATCACATCAAAAGAATGAATTCTCTATGTTTTAGAAATGTGAATTCTCAAGGCTCAGAAGAAAGCTGACCTCTACTAATACCATTGCTTATCTCTATTACTCAGCATATTTAAGGTTGTGCATTGATTTGACAGGTAACATTCTCTTTTGGTAGTAACTAGAGCATTACACCAGCATTTTTATTTCTTACTTGCTAGGAAAACCTGCTGTGTTTACATGTAATTTTCCTTAAAGAAGTTTCTAACTTGGGAACTGGGCAGAACAATTAAAATCTTGAAGAATTACCTCTGGGTTTTTGTATATTGGAATCTTGGATTGGGTTTCTTTGGAGATAAATCTCTAAACAAATGAGTGAGATCAAGTGTGACGCAGTGCCGGGGCTGCGTGATAACCCTGTGCTGCTGGAGCAGTTGCTTTTAGCTGCAGGTCAGACTGTGGGGAAGCACCAAAATACGAAGCTCTTGCCTGCAGCATAACCCTGACACCAGAGAAAGGGCAATCAGCAAGACAGGGTTGGACTGCGGAAAGACTAGCAATGAATATTGCCTTCAAAAGGGGATTTTGAGGAGGAACAAGGAATTAGGACTTCACACAATGGAACTGAACAACCAGATACACTTGCACACAACTAAGGCTTTGAGAATTTTCACAAGGCTTGAGGGAGGAGTAACATCTCTGCAGTATAAACAAACAAGTCACAATTCCTACAGCCCATTGCCAAAGAAGGGCCTTTCTCACAATCTCAAAATGCTCTTCAGCTCTTGAGAAGCTGGAACAGCTTCTACAGGAGGTTATCCTGTGTGGGCTGAGGAGCAAGGCTAAATGCATGGAACACATGAACCTAGGACTGAGCACAGCTGGAGCCAGCCAGCACAATGCACCGACTGCTCTGGAGCCCTCAGAGTGTCTAAAGTCTTTAAAACAGCAAGGCTGTGAAGTGGTTAGTAACAGGCTTAGTAACATCCAGTAATAGCCAGGCTCTCTGATGTAACTTTTCCTAACCATTTCCATGCATGTACTTAATCAAAACACAGGTTTGTCAAGTGCTGGGTCAAACAGAACAAGAAAATAACTTTTTCTTGACTGCAATGCCTTCATATCCTCAAGATTCATACCAAATGCTTCACTTCATCACTTCTAAGACCACATGGCAAAAGCTTAGTATTTGCAGCCTTAAAGCAGTGAGTAAATAAAATGTTGTTTGGTGGTTTGATCTATTCCGTCATAGTTGCTGTAACAGTTGATTTCTTTAAAATCTTGACTCTTGCTTCTGAAATTGTATTTTGTCTGCATGAAGTACTGTGGTGAAGCCAAGGTAAGAAAACATTTTTGCATTTTGGCTTAAATCCTGCAAAGTTACATACTCTGTGCATGTAAATAGCCGTGGTGAGCTCAATGCAGGTATTCATCCATGGGAGTTGTGTGTTTGTGTTTGCAGTTCTGGGGCACTCATAAGGACAGGGGTAGCTCTGCCTCAGGCACTGTGACTGAGCTCCACAGATTTCAGCTAGTGAGGTGGAAGTGGTCTTTCAGATCTGTAATTCCTACTTTGATCCACAGAGTTACAGTCCTTAATATAAAAGATCACAGGCAGGTAAAAAAATTGATCTTTTGGGTAGGTAGTGCCACAATCTTGCAGCGAGCTTGACTGTCAAGTCAAAAGAAGAGCCAGACTTGGATCAAAGATGATCCCATTTTTCAAGGAAAGAAAACCAAAGATTGCTGAGCTTTTCTGCTTAACTCCACTCTTCACCAGAAGACACCTGGTGTGTGGTTCCATCCCAATATATATTCCACCTGCTACATCTCTGCCCTAATGTTAAATGGACCAAGAAACCCCATGAGGTTCATAATTCGAGTGTTTTCAAGTCTTTTGCTACCTTTGTTCAAATTTTTGTTTAATTTCTTGCTGTTTTCTCGTTAAATGGTATATTCATTGTTCAAGTGAGCCTGGAGAAGCAGGCAGGAAGACACAAACCTTGTGAGGAAACATGCCAGCTCTGGTGTCCATTTGCTGTAGGTGTTCTTTTCTTTGCTTCATCTCCAAAATGTATATGCTTTATGGTGAATATTTAACTTTTATTATGTATGTCAATTACACATTTTCATCAGCCTTGCCCAGTGCACTTCTCATGTTAGGGTTTCAGTCTTGCCTGCACTGAACACTACTTTGCTGTAAGTGAAGGAAGGTTGGGCCTGGTACATTCTAATGCCACATGTTACTATGGTATCTGGACACAACTGAACCCACCAGTGAAAGGCTGGCAGTTATTTAAAAAATAGTAATGTAGCTTCTGATCTGTTTCATTAGAGACAATCAAAAGCTAAAATAGCCATCCCTCTGAACTCCAGTAGGGAATCTAGGGTTACCTTTCCCATTGATGTGAACGGCCCATACCATCAGGCTTTTCTGAAAAAGCACTTAAACACTGGATTTTATAAAAGTTAATTAAAAAATTACTCATAACTCAGGTCATGAGATTTGTGGGGAGTAATGTGTGAGCACTTCGGAAGTGAAGCACATTGCCTGGATAAAGTGATCCAAAGAATGGTCTCTGCTTGGTGTGTGGTAAAAAGTGAATCTGGCAGGGTTGGGAAGAACAAGGAGCACATAATGCCAGAGGACAGGAGGTGGGAAGAGCTGAATTGTAGCAGGTACAAGGGGGAAACTGTCTTTGCTTGTGGGTAATAAAAGGCTGATGTGAACTTGTTCAGCAAGTTCCCAGTTTTGTAAGCTCCTCAGAAGGGCAGAGAGGTGTGGCTGGGTAACAGGAATGCAGCACTGAGGAAGACGCTTCTTTAAATAAATTGTTGTGCTTGAGTTTCTACTCAAATCTGCAATTGTATTCTACTCAAATCTACTCAAATCCTCTTGTGTTTCGCCTGATCAGGCCCAGACAAAGATTACTGCAAGGTGGGAGAAAAAGAAGGATAATAACCTAATAAGGATAAACTGACCCTTGAAACATCCTGGAGTGGGTGGGAGCGGTGGAGATGTGAAGAATGTTTAAATCAGAAAGCAATCTCTTGTCAGGGATTTTGAGACCTCGAAGTGATACCTGAACAAGGGCACTCTGTGATACCATTGCCATGCAATGAATACATCTTTGTCTGCCTGTTGACATGTAAATCACTGGTAAGAAGGAAGCAATGCAAGTAATTATTTTTCTAATGTAAATCAACTTTTATTATACATTAGGACTAGTGAGACACCTAACAGCTCTGAAAAGCATTGCTGAGCAGCTCTTTGCCCTTCTGTGTCATCAGACAGCAAATTCATACCAGTTCATTGATGCTGGAAAGAACACTCAAGTGTAATTTTTTCCCTTAAACCTACCCTTTTTGGAAATAAATTTTCAGACCCTACAAAATATTTCTACAGATAAATTAGTTCTTCAAAGTTTGGATTCTGGGTGGTGGTCAAAGTTGTCCTGAATTTACTTCTCTGCCACTACCTTTCACATTTTTCCTTTAGAAGAAGGGAACCCTCATTTGGGCAGCTATTCCTCAACAGGGAGGGTGGTCTCAGACTCCCTGATTCATAGGAAAGGGGGTGTCTAGTCTTACAATTAAAAAAAATTAAATACATCAGGCCTCCTTTGGACCTCAGGCACCTGCCAGCCTCGAATAGCTACATGAGCCAAAAGGACTCAGAGATCTCCATGATAGTCCACAAGCCTGAGCTCAACCCTGTCCAAAGGAGGGGTTTTGTTCCAAGAGACGCAGCTCTGCTCTTGGGCCTGTCTGCAGTCCCCAGATCGCAGGGAGGTGTTTTGGGAGGGAGCAGCCTTTGTCACTAAACCAAATGCTTTGTGTTTCAGCCATTCAGGGCTCCTCTCCTCACCACATCTGGAACATGTGATGTGCTCTAGGGACTCCCCATAACTCAAAAACTGGATAGGTGCTCTTACAGACCACATAATGTGCCTATCTAATTTATATTTTAAGCCATGAGATGCATCCTCACTTTGCTAGAGACCAAAGTGTGCGTAACAGTAAGGTCCAGAAAGGGCACTGGGGTACATTACTGCTTGTAAATTCGCTGCACACTTCAGTTACACAACTCAGAAGGCTGGCTGGAGTTTTTATTAGAATTTTTATCTTAATGATGTTTTGTAGATAAGCAAGCACTTTTCAGTGTCTCTTTTTTCAGTGATTAAGAATGTGTGGAGACTTTTTTCATCTGCTTCTTCCTCTCCCTTCCCATTAACTCTGAGCATCAGAAGGAACCAGCATGAGGGAGCTCACTTGGAGCAGCCTCTGGGCCAGAGTCTGTGGTCAGATGACAAATCTGTCCTGCACACTTGCTGGAAGTGGGACTATCCATCACGAAGGCTCAGCATTTCTGCCTCTAAGCCAGGGCAAGACTGTACAAGTAACAAGGTACAATTGTGATTTCACATGAACAGGCTGGGAGGAGCCTGCTCATCTCCCATTTCAAGACTGTGATCTGAGGCTGATAGTGATGTGTTAGATTTACACTGAAGTTATTTTGTCTATCCTGAGTGAATCCCAAAGCCCCTAATTGCCATCCAGTACATATATTTAAACATTTTTGGGTGACTTTGTACTGTGAGATGCTTTCTTAATGCCATGGCCTAGAAATTTCAGGTGCAATTATCTTCCAGTTACATTGGTACATCAGAGAAAATCTGAGGAGATTATGGCAAATGTATTTTTACTTTCAACAGTTTGTCTTAAACTGTTTCCCAGAATCACTCTGGCCACTGATCTGAACAGCTGCTGCCTCCACCGTGGAGTGAAATTTGTGAACAGACAGAAAGCTCTTTATTGTGGATTTTTCCATTAAGATGTTGTTTATGTGAGCAAGAAGCTGAGGTGAGCAGTGAAAGATTAGTTGCTACATATAACTCGCTGTTTGCTTTTTATATATACACTTACAAATACAAACTGCTGCTTTGCAAGTACATGTCTGTACCTAAAAAACAAGACCTGAATGTCCTAGAACTAAATGTACTCCAAGTCAAGGTGAGGTTGGATGGGACTCTGATCAACCTGGTCTAGTGAGAAGTGTCCATGCCCATAGCAGAGGGGTTGGAATGAGATGATCTTTAAGGTCCTTTCCAACCCAACCATTCCGTGACCATTCTTTGATCTGTTTATCATTCCATAAGCCTTTAGGGATAGGGGAAAAAAAAGCCATCAGGAAATCCATATGGATTTCAGTTCATTGACTTGAACTCTTTGGCAACAATAACAGGTATGCATACCTCATAGAACTGTTTGTTAAGGAATAATAATGGAGGTTAACATCTCCATATGCAAGGAAATACAGTTTTGCTTGGCTTGCATCCTCTTGCTTTCATACTGATCTTACTAATTATGTATCTTTTGTATTGAAAAATTCTAAAGATCTTTCAAATAGTCAAGAAGCTATGAAGACAAGAGCTAAGCAAATTATATTTTCAACTGCAAGCAGATATCATTTAAAATTGTGCATATCAAGACCTTCCACTTTGCTCCATTGTTGTAATTGTTACTACACTTCAAAAAAGAAATGTTGGGGTGTTTCACATGTTAAACACAAGTGAGAAAACCAGTTCTAAAGACTAAAGAGCTGTTACAGCAGTAGTCTGTAGCTGTTTGAAAGAAACATTAAACAAGAAACAAGTACTGTAGGTCCTCCCTGAAGTGTAAACTCCTTTTTGTGGTTTTTATGGATTCTGTAAAATGTTGGCAGATGAACAGTGTAATAAAAACCATGAGTGTCCCCAGTTGTTTGCTCTGCCACACTGCCAAATGTCTAACCCACCACCCCTGAGCAGTCAGCAGAGACATCTGCTGCTTCTGAGGGGAAAAAGGCTTTTTGGGATAACTGTTGCCTTGGTCACCGGTTTGATCAAAGATGCTGGGCTGCACATTCCCATTGCTCAGCCATGGGGACACTGTCCCTTGTGAAGGACAAGGGCAGGAGGGGGCAGTTCTTACCCCCTGCAGCAAGGCTTGTCATGCTGTCAGCAGCTCCCAGTTATGAGCCAAGCTAGTCCCCAGTGTCTCATTTAGTTCAATTGTTTGGGTGGTAATTGCAGAAGTATTTGGATGTCACTGGTTGTTCTGAAAACCCTGACTATGGAAAATGAAGCTCTTCTTAAATAAATCACACTTTTACATGATGAGATCACCTTTGTTAGTACAGTTCTGTGCACATAAGGCTAGTTTTCACCTTCATTTCCAAAGATGAATTAATTAACTTTCAATGAGTTTGAAGAAAAAATGAATAACATTAAAAATTACATTTAGCCGATTTTGCAGACAAAAACCAGCATAAAGACATCTAAGTGTTATCAAATGTTTTCAATTTACACTTGGCACAATTATTTCCATGCTTGACTTAAGAACTGAGCAGATGCCAAACCAAGGAAGTAAGCACATGGAGAGCAAACTGTTGGAATTATAAAAAGGTTAAATAACATTTCTGAAAGCTGTTTTTCTCTTTGGAGACCTGAGTATGGCTACAAAGCATCACTTTGGTAGGCAGTTAAGAGTATAAAGCCAAAACACTGTAACTCAACCTGTGTACAACATTTACATTCAGCTTTTTATTTTATAGAAGATGTCTGAAATTATTCTAAGTTTAGGTGAACGTATACACTAATTTGTTTAAATAAATGCTTTGATTAATAACCATTTATATCAGCATTTCATAATTATCCTAATTAAAAGGGCAACACACTTGCAATAAGCAGGCTAATAACATGGGAAGCTTATTCTTAATGCATGTTGGATACTGGACTGCTTTGTGTCTGACATTTTTACTGTTATGGTTTTGCCTCATTTCGGTCTCCATGGTCTAGAAAGTCTTCATGGATTTCCCTAAGTGCATATAAAACTAGAGACAAAAGTACATTGATATAATTTCCATAGTCAGTTTAAAGGATTCTGCTGAAAGAAATGAGCTCTCTGGTCTCTGTGTGTGGGGTGCTGCCAACACCTCAAGGACTGATCCCCACAGAGACTCCCAGTTCACACTGCTCTCTCTCTGTAGGGGACTGGACTTATGACATGAAACACTACTGTATTTCTATGTAGTGTTTTGGTTTGGGGCAGTGTTTTGACAGTGTTTCTCGAGATTGTATCATTTCATATATATTTCTCTCTTTTCAATTAAGATCAGAACAAATTTCTGATTCTGTATTTTACACAAGCTATACTGCTTGTATTTAACCCCTTTTTGTTAAGGACACTCTTTATTCTGAAGCAGTTTTGGTGTTTCTCATCTTGTCTGTCTCATTCAGGAGCATCTGCCTGGGATATGTGCACCAGCAGCCAAAGGTTTAATTAAAAGTAAAAACAGGTAGTAAGGAAGACAGCCTGAAATTTAATTTTAATGCTTTGGAATGTGTGCTCACCGTAGGTATGGTGGAACACTAATGTATCTGTGTGATTGGTGACAAAACAAGTGACAACACCCCTTCCTCTAATGCCCATACAGCAGCACGACTGCGGGAGCTGAAACAGAGCCGGCTTCTGGATTTCATGCACCCTGCAATTTCCTCTGCTGACAAATGGGTATGAGATAGCAGCAGCAAACCTCCAAACATTAGTCACACTGCTTTCCAACAAGCAACAATTACGTGTAATAGGTACTCTGTCATCTTGCTCCAGCTGAATCTTATAAAGAATTCACTAATAAAAACTTGGCTTATGCTTACAAGCTCAATATGCTACTTCAGAAAGCACAGAAAACAGCTTCAGCTTGACCTGAGTTTAGTAGCATATTGTCAGCTGTTAAAGTTTGCTGCACATTTATACATTTATTTGTCAGTTCTAAATCAAGTGTTGGGCTATGAGTTCTTTCTCCAGTTTTATCTTTGTATCTATTTTCATATTGCTGGGTTGCATTCAATGCATTTTTAAGATATCCAAGCATGTCCAATACAAAGATCAGAAATATGAACTGTCTTAATTATTAACATTGATGTAAGTGCACATATTAAGATATTCAGCTATTTATACAGCTATCCAGCCTCATTAGCCTAACAAGTCTTGCTAATTCTGCTGCATGGAGAAAAGTGATGTACTCCTTCACAGAGATTGTGCTCAAGCTCCTCGAACCAAAACCAAGCCCTAGGATTTACTCTAGTTAACGAACAAAGAAACGCTGCTCTTCCATTACTCAAAGCCCCTAAAAGCAAGAGGTGAAAATATGATTGTGACTTATCTGAAGTTTGAGTGACCTTAATATACTGTTGACTTGGGATCAATACTGGCATAGAAGTAAGATGAACTTGGCTGTAAACCTGTGAAGTTGAGACAGTGCCATGAAGTGCCTCAAATTCTCACTCTGGAGTCACCACAATCCAGTTTCCATTAGGGACTGGTATGTAGGGATACCAATGGCCTTGTGTGCGTATTGTGGCACCTCTAACATCAATTGAGACAAAACCACTGATGTGGACTAAGGTGGATGGGTCACCTTTCCTTAACCTGGAAAAGAGACGTTCATTAAAATGCACGGGTTTTTCTCACCCACTGATACAAATAAACATTTCTGAGGGGAGCTGAAGATGACCTTCATACTCATAGGCCCACTCCAGTTTACCAGCCTAGGTACACATGGGTATATTTGTACCTCGATTTCAGTCCAGGATTAGATGTGAGTTGACTATTTCTTTGACACACATGCCATTTTCCTCATCAGGCCCAGAAATACAGTCTGAGGATACACTCTTACAGTAGTGGAACTTGAAACATCTGAGGAAAAGGCAGAGTTGCCTGGATACAGGAAATCTATTCTTTGCTGCTGTTGAGATGAACACTGAACTGCATTCAACCTGGTTTACAATTTCAAAACAAAAAAAAGGAGGAGATAGTCCAAGTGCTAGGAGCTTACTTTGAGGCTTATCGGTGGCAGTTCAAGTGAAAATGCTTTGTGGAGCAAAAAAATCTAAACTTAAAACCTTGTTTTCCTGCTGATACATCGTGTACAGAACTTCTCAGAGCAATTTCATCTGGCTGCTATCTGCCAGGTTCCGTTTAATGTGGCTGCGACTCTGTTCTCCGCGCGGCAACCAGGAGACCCGAGGTGTGACTGACCAGAGCAGGAGCCCGGCAATGCGAACACTCCAAAGAAACTTCTAGGCACTTCCACGACGCTTCCTGCCGGCACCAGAACTTAGGGGAATTTCAGTCTGCTCCTGAACCGCGGCTACGGCAGCTTTAGTGGCCAAAGGCACGAGTCGGGGGGCTCCTATTTGGGACACTGAGCTCAAATCCCTTCCCTGAGGCGCGGCGGTCAATGATGCCCTGGTGACAGACACTCGACTGTCCCGGCGGGCTGGCACCGGCACCTCGCACAGCCGCTGACCTCGGCAGCTTCTGCCTTCCTCCCATCAGGCCCTCCGGAGCTTCCAAGCTTCATCTGAGTCCCTCCAAGGATGCGGGAAAGCATGGAGAACTCGGGTTCGGATAGGGCCGAATGAACAAGCCCCCGGCCCCGGAACACCCCGAGGGACAGGTTCATGGCCTCCCGGGGTACATGCACCGGGAACGGCACTAGTCCAGACCTTCCTTATTCCTAAACAAACGCCCTTCCCAGGAACAGCCCGCGGGGCTGCGGGGCCGCGAGGATCCCGTCAGCCACTCCCAGAACGGAGAAGCCCAAAACCTGAGGCGTTAACGAAACTCCCGGGATGCGCCGGGGTCCAAACCTTCCTTATTCCCAAACAAACGCCTTTCTCAAGACCGCCGCCGCTCCCCGGCCCTTCCCCGCAGCGCTCCCCTCACGGAATCCTCGCACCCGCCCGGACAGCGCCCCCGCCCCCGCGCGCCCTGCGCACTCAGCCGAGCCACCGCCCCCAATCCCCTGAGAGCCCGCCCCCTCTTCCCGCCCTACGATTGGCCGCTNGGCGAGCCGAGAGTAAATAGACGCCGGAGCCCAAGATGGCGGAGCCGCCTAGTCCCGGTCGTGGCGCGGCGCCCCCCGAGCAGGAGCTGCTCGGCGCCAGGACGGCCCCGGACACGAAAGGTTCCCGCGGATCCCAGCCGGCCGCCAAGAAGGTGAAGGGAGCCGAGGAGCGGAGCCTGAAGGGCGCTAAGCGCGTCAACGGTGAAGGGGGCGGCGGTGGCGGGAGCGCCAAGCAACCGCTGCCCGCGGTCGTGCCCAGCTACAGCGGCCCCGGGCCGTGGGGCTTCGCCGCGCTGCCCTCGGGACCCTCGGCGGGTGCGGGGGGCTTTGCGTTCCCTTCCCCGCTGTCCCGGAAGCTGCTGCCGCCCGCGGTGCTGCTGCCGCCGTCCGCCTCCCCCTCCTCGTCCCACCCGCAGCACCAGCACCGCCACCACCGGCACCGCCTGGCGCTGGCGGCCGAGGCGGGAGGCGGCGGCAGCGGCGGCAGCGCCAAGCCCAAGAGACCCAAGGAAAAGCGGGACAAGGAAAGGAGGAAGCACGGGGCGCTGCCCGTTGTGGCGGCGGCGGGAGATGGCGGCGGGGCCCTGAGCCGGGAGGAGAACGGGGAGGTGAAGCTGCTGTTCCCGAAAGGTGAGCGGTGGGGCAGCGCCGGCAGCGGGGGCCGGGAAGGGAGGGCTGGAAGGGGCAGCGGGCGCAGGGGGGCTCGCTGGAGCTGCCTGGCGGCAGCGGGAGATAGCTGCGACCCGGGCCGGGGGCTGCGGGCAGCGCTGGACCCGGTCACACATCGCTGGCGTTGTGTAGGTTCGTGGGGAAGGCAGCGGCGGCTCCGTCCGCCGTCAATCCTGTCAAAAAAGGGGGTGTGGAATTAGCGATGGCGTCAGCCAGAAGCTGCCAGAGGCCTTAGGTTTTCTTACCTATTAGGGAAATGAGGATGCCGAGTAATTTATTAGAAATGTGCGAACAAAATTGAATTGGGGAAAAACGAAGAATATGTTGCAAAATATCGCCGTAATTTAAAAATTAAATCCTAAATCATCTCATTTCTTAGGCTATTAATTTTTACGGGCTAAGTCATTGAGTACTAGTTAAAATGCAGTTAAAATTTAGATACTTAGGCTTCAGATATCTCATGTAGCTGCTGCTCCAGGCTTTCTTTATTTTTTGAAGATCACATCTCCCAAGGAATGCTCGAGGTCCTCAGGATAAGGGGAGGAGTGCTGGGTTAGTTCATTAGTGGTGCTGGACAAAAATGGCCATATGAGGTAGGACAAGATGTCAAGCAAGAGTCTTGCTTGGATTCCTGCTGTGATCAACAGTAAATCTTGGGAACTAAAAGTCAATACATTAATATATGATGACAGTACAAAAATACATGCTTTTATTTCTAGTGTGTCCTTTCTCAGTCTCCAATGACCTTAAACCAGGTGTTGATGCTTTTATACTTATATTGAAATATGAGGAATTTGAAATGTACGTTCCATTACCTAGTTTAATCAAGTGTCCTTTATTTTAAAGGAAAGATAAATTACAGCTGTTGTGTGAATTTAGGTTACTTTGATTGTATATACCTATACCTGTAATTACAGGATCAGCCAAGCTTGTAGAGAAATATCAATATGCCTTTTTGTCTACTGATTAGGTTGTCTGGGCTGTCTTAAGTTCATTTTCC
Source organism: Ploceus nigricollis (assembly GCA_013399945.1). Taxonomy (NCBI): domain Eukaryota; kingdom Metazoa; phylum Chordata; class Aves; order Passeriformes; family Ploceidae; genus Ploceus; species Ploceus nigricollis. The sequence goes on along the minus strand of VXBC01000888.1, from coordinate 56,228 downwards.
ACTAATTTCTGTAAGTATCTTAGTCTGTGATTCACTTACCATTGAGGGTTTTTTAAATTATTTACTTGGATCTTGATTGATGGTGTACAAGTGGGTTTTAAGTATGTAATTTCAGTGCTTTCAAGTGTTCCATTTTAGGGCTTTTTCCCCTCTTTGTTCCTGTCCAAAAGGTGGCTGGGAAAAAGCCTTTAGAAATGATGCTCAGTACCTGTTTGATGTTGGTGAAGTCATTTTGTCTTCAAGGATAGCTGCTAAGAAACTCACCCAATATCCTTCTTGCAAAGCTGTGTAATTAATAATCATGTTTGCTCTGATTGCCATAGTGTCCTACCAGTGTTAAAAAGAGTCATGTTAGTAAATCTTGGAACCATATTATAATAACAAGAAGAAATATTCTTTCATATTGGTTAAAGAAATTGACACTGATAGTGTTAACTGAATTATTGATGTGATTTGTCTTTAAAGAGGAGATTCTGCACCCTGTATCTGGAAAAGATACTTTTCTCAGAGCTTATGTACTCACAGGCACAAATTATTTTTTTTTAGCTGCTGAGTGCTCACAACAGATCTTTTTACCTTACATTTGTTCCTTGAAAACTTATCTACATGCAACAAATAAATTTTCAAAGGCAAGCGCTACCTGTTTGGCATCTGAGTCTACAGATTGCTGTTTAAAGGAAGTAGTTTCTAAACCTAAAATTTTGTGGCATAATTTCCTATATAAAAGAAGAACTTTATTTTAATTAAACTGTATATTTTTGCAGAGAAGGCTATGAGAAAATGAAGGATGCACTGAGTCTTCTGCTGAGAGCTGCCAGCCATTCAAAAGTGATTCAGTATTTGACTGTAGATTAAAGAACAGGTTTGTGCTGTTAATCCTGTGAATAATTTACTTCGCAGAGAGGAAAGGGAAAAATGCAGTTATGATGCAGGGAGAAAAGAATGGCTGGGGGGCAGGCACATAGAATCCTAAGTAGAGAGGAAAGCAAAGAATGACATTAAGGTGGGTGGGTGGAATAGTCAGGACTTGTGCATTGGGAGTGCTGGAGCTCCAGACTGGAGAAAGATACCAGAGGGACTGTGGTTGCAGCATATAATAAGTAAACAGGGAATGAATTTGCAATACTGACAGGAAAGGAAAATGGCAGGCAAAAGCAGTATGGAGGTGATTCTGGTCTTGTTTTGGAGCAAAAGATTATACTTAGGTGCTGTAGAAAAGGCCAGGAAGGTAGGATAGAAGGAGAATGAAAATTTTAGGCAGCCTACAGGGTGGAACTGAACAGCATGGGTAAATTTAGATGATTTGGAGTAATTATGAAAAACTGAAAAGGCTTGCAAATACAGGATATATGAGGGGCAGGGAAGCAGGAATAAAATATTCTCCTTCAGGTGTAATGAGCTGAGTTTGTAGAAGCTATCATCAGTGCATTCTAAAAATCAGCCTCATGCAGGCGAGTGCACTCTCTTGTTCCTGGAGTTTGCAGTTAGAAAACCTTTCTGCTTTTGGTGCAATGGAGAAGGGGCAGCAATGTGGAATTGATGGTATTGATTGTTTTTCTCTCCTAGCATTCAGAACTGATACACATGCCAGTGTTGCACCTGCCAGAAGGAAAGCTGTGGCAGTGGGGAGCCTAGAGGTATAGAGGCAGGAATACTAAGAAATAAGCAGGTGGAATGGATGAGAGTTCTGTGGTCATTTTGAGGCTCTGAAAATTGAAAAAATTCCATCCTCCTGTTTGCAGCCAAAATGGAGATGCATTGCAGGGGGGTGCATAGGATGGGGTGGAATTGCCAGTCATTCTAGTACCTATGAATGAGGAGGAGTTGTGTTTCTGATCAGTGAGCTGTGTGCTCTGCTGCACAGAGCTCTTAGGGTATGAGGAGAAAAAGCCTTACCTTTGTGAGAGAGATTGAGGGCCTGCACAGATTTCAGTACTAGAGAAAATGAGAAGCAAAGCTAGAGGAATCAGGAGAAGAATGGCAAAATTTGCCTCATGAGATTGTTAGGACTGTGGTATAGACAAAATAATACAGGGAATCAGGTTGTGCAGTGATGTGAGGTAAATGAACGTGAGATCTGGCCTTGAGAGTAGTAGCAAATGCATTTTCCTAATTTTAGTTTAATTATGGTAATGATGATGGGGATATTGACACTGAGGAGGAAATTGGGAGATTTTTCACCATGCATTCAGAAAAGCTGATGATAGGAGCTGATCTGTGTCCTTCGCTTGCAGTAGTGGTTATGAAGTAAGGGAGCCTAGTTCTGAGGCACCCTAATTTCCTAGGTGATAGGAAGATGTTAAGCTTGATAGTAGCCAAGATGGATGATATGTTTAAAGCTTTTCAAAAATTTTTATATTTTCTTCAAGTCTTTGTTTAAAGACTTCTTTGGTCTTTTAATTAATTGCAAAGAGCTTTTAAGTTGCAGAGTCATAAGCAGGCCTTACAGCTTGTGATTCCATTAAATGAATGGAGTTCAGTGACCCCTTCAGAGATGATCTACCATGCAGAGAACCTGAAAGAGCCTTTTGCCGGATGCATGATTTATTCTGCAGATAACGACGTTTAGGCTGTTTAAAATAAGCTTAAATTTCACTTGCCATGTACATTCTGATTGTGGAACTAAAGTTGTGCAATGTTTTTGTTTTTAAAACACAGTGTCAGTCTGACAGAAGTGATTGCTGTTCATGCTATGACTCTGCTGATTCAGTTAGTCATTTAACTGATACTCTGCTCCAGCAGTTCATAGTTGACATTGTTTTCATAACAGTGCAAAGCTCAGCCACTCCCCTCATCATTAGACAACGCCTGTCCAAATCTTTGGTTTTGGTCCCTATGCTTGCTGTAAGGTATAATGCAGTTGCATTATCCATCTTTTCTGCTTTTCTTGCTGTTTCTGTGTACAATTTCTCTTTCCCTCCTTTTTTTTTTTTTCTTCAATGATCCATTTGTAAGATTGCCTCAGTGTGCAGGCAGTTGCAAAATAAGATTGAAATCTTTTGACTTGCGAATGGGGATTCCCCATATGAGCAGGAAAGCTGAATATGGCACTGTAGCTCTTGTTTTTAATATTAGGCTATTTTTTTTTTTAAGTCTCCCTTCTTTGCACCCCCCCCTTCCCACCCCCCTTCTTTCTCGTGTTATCTTTGAAGGACAGATAAGATTAGATTTCAGATAAGCATTTAGCAATGATTCTTCTGGTAACTGTTACCTTGTATCGTGTGACCCTTCTGGGATTTTAGCTTTCAAGAAGTTAGACATTTTAGTCTTAGTAATTTTGGTCTGCATCCAGTGGGATGCTCATTTCATAGTCTCTGTTACCAAAGTAGGTTGAATAAAGTTTTGGATCTTCTTTTTCCCTTCTTTAGAACTGGGGCCATGCATCTTGCTTGTGAGGTTGTCTTTTATTTTTTCTTCTGCTAAACATTTCCTCCTTCTGTTAACTACTACTTTCCTTTTCTTTTTTTCTTTTTCCTTGTACTATGTGGCTTGACTCATTTCCCCCTCCTCTCTGTTCAATTTTTTAAATATAGCAGTCATTTTCCTGCTTATGAGGCCTCTTGATGACTCTCACCTGAATTCTTCAATATATTTCTATTTAGATACCCTACTGTAAGCAGCCATGTCTAGGAGGTGTTTAGGGTTTTAAGTATGGTATTCAGGAAGAAGAAGGACTTCTCAAATTTCTGTTACTGTTTGAGATTTACATGCAGTTCAGTTTTCAGAGCTGGTAGTGACATTAATGTAAGTGTGCAATGTTGAGATAAATTTGGAGCAGTGCATCTTTTTCCTGGGGGACCCTGGCCCCTTTTTGATAACTTGAAGCTTGCTAGGCAGAACAAAATCTTTCTAAGCTGGAGAGCCATGCCCTTCCTGTACCCCAGAATCCAGCTTTGTGTGTAATTTACGCAGCAGAAACTTACTCTGATTTTAGAATAAGAAATAATTTTTCTCAGTTGACACAAATCAGGAGGCTGAAACATTTGATCTGAAACCTCTTGAAGAGGCCTTGTTTACAGCTCTCACATTGACTGTTACTGATTTCAGCTCCCCAGTGCTTGAGCTTAAACTTGACTCATTCAGTTCTGCACATAGAAGGTGTCCTTAGAAGTGTGAAGCTTAAAGGAGCTGGGAACTGTAAAGATCATATTTAAGTTTTTTGAAAGTGTTTTAATTCTGAAAGGGATATGTCCCCCTTTTCATTAATTGAAGAGCTTGAGGAAGTGTTCTTGCCTGATAAGGGAATTTCTTTAGTCATATCTTGGATTTTAAACTTAAATTACTGAAAGGGGTGTCAGCCATATATTCCTGGTTGCTGGGATGTGAAACCTGTCCTTTTTTTGATGGTTTTTATTTTATCTTGAACATACTGTATGGGTTTTTCCACGTTCATTAAGTTGGGAAACCTGCTCTGCAGTGTACATTGTAGGATTTAATAAGTGCAGGTGTCAAAGCTGTTAACATGGTGATGTTAAATGTACTTCATGTTCCTGCATAACCAGTTAAACATGGCTTCTTGAGGTTTTATTTTTATGGGTGTTTGTTCAAAGTGAGGAGGGTGCTGATGGAAGGGATGGTAACTGATGTTCTTGTATGCCCCTCCTTATCCCCCTTCCTTTCAGTTATACTGCTGGTGGTGTTATCCATATTGATGGTGTCCCTTAGCAGTAGTCTGTAAATATTTTGCCTCGTGTGCAGTGACAGCCCTTAAATCAAACAGAGGAGAGAGAGGCAGACTACTTTGAACATAATCTATGACTGACTACTAATGTGAGTTACCATCTGGAAAATGATGCAGAGCAGCTGCAGCTTTTGGCATCTGACAGGGCTGCACAGCTCTCCTCTTTTAGTGCTGAAATGGACTTGCTTGTTTGAGCTCCTGCATGGGCTTCAAGGTGCAAATTTCCCACGTTGCACATAGTCCATCCACTAAAGAGCACTTCCCACTTACTACTCACTCTCTATGCTCTAGGTTTACCTTTTTGTCTGTAGAAAGCTTGCAGTAGAGGCAAAGATCTGATTAGATTTCTGAAATCAGGATGGTGTGATCTGTGAATTTGTGTTCCTGTATTTACTGCTTCGGAAATTGTGTCAGACATTATGAGAAGGTATCTCCTGAGTTGGGAAATGAAGAACTTTTACTGTGCCCTTTAGTTGTAAATGGCTATTTAATGTATAAACACAGTATGTATCCATTTCTTTTATTTATGTACTTAACCTAGCATCCAGAAAAAGTAGCTTTGGAATTTGAGGAGGAAGTATGCATATAATTCTTAGTTAGTTCAGTTCATTGTGTAGAATTGTTGTAAAGTGAAAATATTTTTCAGATGCCCTTTAGAAAGATGAGATGGCACACACCATAATAAAAGTCTTCCTGTCTATATGTAGCACTTCTTTTATTTTAATGTACTGCTGTTGCAGCATTTCTTTCAGGTGTGGGTGTACTGTTTCTGTGACATGCAAAGCAAAGAATGTGGACTTTATGGTGGCACTCCTTACTGACACATGTAGAAATCTCTTAATTCCTTGGGTGTTGTATTTTTTCTAGACAGGGATACTTATTCCTACTTATTCCTCTGTATTTTAAAAAGTATACACTGGTTTATTTAGTAGAGTTGGGTTGGATTTGCATGGCAAGGTTTTGGTAGTAGGGGTGATACAGGGGTGGCTTCTGTGAGAAGCTGCCAGTGATGGTGGTAGCATCTCTGGGATTATATATTTTAAGAGGGGGGGAAAAAGTTACTGCACAGGACCAGTTGCAGCTGGAGAGAGGAGTGAGACTATCTGAAAGAAACAGCCCTGCAGACCCCCAGGTCAGTGCAGAAGGAGGGGCAGGAGGTGCTCCAGGTGCTGGAGCTGAGATTCCCCTGCAGCCCCTGGGGCAGCCCCTGGTGAGGCAGCTGTGCCCCTGCAGCCCAGGGAGGTCCATGGTGGAGCAGAGATCCACCTGCAACCCTTGGGGGACTCCAGCCTGGAGCAGGTGAATGTCCAAGGGAGGCTGTGACCCCGTGGAAGCCTTTGCTGGAGCAGGCTTCTGGCAGAATCTGTGGCCCCGTGGAAAGAGGAGCCCATGCTGGAGCGGGTTTGCTGGCAGGACCTGTGACCCCATGGGGCACCATGCTGGAGCAGGCTGTTCCTGAGGGACTGCACCACATGGAAAAGGACCCACACTGCAGCAATTTGTGAAGAGCTGCAGCCCATTGACAGGACTCACATTGGAGAAATTTGTGGAGTACTGTCTCCTGTGGGAGGGACCTCACTCTGGAGCAGGGGAAGAGTGAGAGGAGTCCCCACCCTCTTGAGGCCAGAGGAGTGACAGAGGTGACATGTGATGAGCAGACAGCAGTCCCCATCCCCCTGCGTCACTCAGGGGAAGGAAGTAGAGAAAATTGCAAAGTTAAGCCTGGGAAGAAGAGAGGGACAGGGAGAAATGTTTTTAACATTTATTTTATTTCTCATTACCCTACTCTCCTTTTGATTGGTAATAAATTATTTTTTTCCCCAAGTTGAGTCTGTTTTGCCCATGACAGTAACTAATGCTACATATGATCTCTTTGTTCTTACCTCAACCCATGAGCCTTTTGTTGTATTTTCTCTCCCCTGTCCAGCTGAGGAGGGGAGTCCTGGAGTGACTTTAGTGGGCACCTAATGACCAACCAGCGTCAATTTGCTACAAGAGTAAGAAATAACTTTATAGTAATAGAAACTTTTTTTTTTTGCCCTCAGCCAGTAGAGCTTGAAAACTAAGGACTGAACCTAGCTCTTAGTGAACTTCCATAACTGATTCCTACTGTACTTGGATTTATATTTTCTTTAACCTGAGTAGGGAGTATTTGCAAACTCTGTTTAGTTTATGACCAGTTATTTCCTTAGCAGTGTATTACTTTGTCAAAATCATATAAAGTAAAAGCATGTGTTTTGATAGGTGGGACAAGGGTAATGAAAAGATAAATTTCTTTCTTTTTTGCGCTGGGACACAAATAATTTCAAATAGTTGGCTTTTGGTATCTTTGGAGGTATGTAAAGGCCTAGGAAGGCTGTGTACTGGGGCTATGCTATTTTTGTGGAGGCTCATTTCATCCTCAGCAGCTCAAAAAGCTTTTTTTATTTTTCTTTTTTATTTGTTAGGAGTAGTCTTGGTGGAAGCTAACCGCAGAATATTCTGTGGACATGGAAAGCTTATCATAAACATCTTTCTACCTTTTACTACTTTGTGATCTTGTTGCCCTACTAATGAAATGGAGACCAGTAGTAGCTTCTACTGGCAAACTTCAAAAAAACTGTACAAGAGCATTCCAGGTTTTCATAACTTCAACAGAACAAGATTTTTTTGATTTCCCTTGCCAGTGTCACTTACTACTTGTTTATTCTGTGATATGTAGGTTGTAAATTGCTTAATGTTGGGGGTATTAATTTTAAAGCAGGAATTTTATAAAGAATGTTCATGTTTCTGGATGTCTCTGAGGAGAATAATCTGCAGCATTTTGTTTGAGAGTTGTGTTTGAGTTCTGCAAGCCAGACTAGAAAATACTTATTAATACTCATAAACTTAAGACATTTCAGCTGAGAATTAAGTTCAAGTGTTAATCCATGGAATAACTCTCATTTTGACACAGTTTTTTTTTTAATGTGCAAAGATTTTTTTTAAAATTTCAGTATTTATTTATGCTTTTTTTGGAAGTGAACTACTGGCTATTGTTAAGCTATTCTGTGAGCTTTGAGGGAGGAAGTCAGAAGATCCGTACATTCAAATTGAGCTTCTCAACTGTCCTTTGCTTGTATCAGTCTCTACACTGGTTTTGTTACAATACTGTGATTTCTAGAAGGGAAAGTTTACTCCAAACTTCCCTCAGCTGCATTTACTTTGTATTTGCAATCACTTACCGTACGATTTACTTGTGGCTGTTGCTGGGGGATGTTACAGAACACATTCATTGTTTCTTTTGTTGGGAAGGTTTCACCATTGACTCTAATTGCTTTGTAGATGTGAAAATAAACTAGAGGCTCTTTAAAAGGTTCTCTGTCTTTATGTATTGCTTCTGACAAAACTGGAAGATTCATTAGCCTCATTTTCATGAGCTGGCAGTAAAAGATTCTTTCAGTCTTTTGTCCTCTTTCAGCAAGACTCAACATCTGTATATGCTCTTCAGTCTTGCTTTGATTTGTAAGTGATCGCAGAAGTCAAGTGTGCCTCTTAACCATACAAAAATGTTGAGATAAAATCTCGGTCTTCCCATGATAATTGTAGTTCTGGCTGAGTTGATCATTCAGCCAAGGTTATAAATCAAGCCTGGTGTTACTGCCTGCTAGCCGAGTGTCTGCTTTTGGAGTGTTACATTAACTCCTTTTGTGCAATTTACCCAACTTCATACTCAAGTTGCAGGGGATTTACAAATTAGGGATTCCTTTTTGGGGAGAAACTGGTTGGAGAAGAAGATTTATGTCTGTTTAACCTATTCCTAGAAAGGTTTATGTTGCTTAGGAAAGCTTGTTTGGTTTCCATGGTCCGCTATACACATAAATCTGCTTTGTCATCCATCCCTTCCCACAGAGGTGTTAGGAGGAGGCTGTTCTTGGACATGGCTGTTTCAGTCACTTAGAACTAAGACATCCTGTAAGTGCAGCTACCTTATTATATTTGTGCCAGTATAGTTTCTGTTCTCTCTCTACTGCTTATGATCTGTGGAGAGGCAACAGACAGATCTCAGTTGCCATCTATTTTGGTTTTTATTTGACTTATTTTCTTACAACTCTCCCTAAAAGACACCCTTTGCTTCACCCTAAGAATTGCAAGGGTTTAAGTTCTGTATCCTCATTAGAATACTCCTCATAGGAAAGATATGAATGCTGTGGAATCACGGTTAGAACATTCATTTATGTGGATTACTGTCAGCTCTTTGCACCTTTATCAACATGCTTACTGAGTAGTTTGGTTAGGGGTCACTCTACATTGCCTTTGAGAATTGAGGGCTTTCTTTAGTTTCTTTGGTTCTGAAATATTTCTCATTTGTTAGTAGTGAACATACTCGCTACTTCTATTTTATGTGAATGCTTAAGGAAGAGTAATTGGATTTCTTTGCTTCCACTTGGGGTTTATAATGCAAGTACCATGAATAAAACATCAGGGCTGTCTCTCAGCTGTATTACTGAAGCATAACATTATGTAGAAGCTTGAAATCAGATTTCCTCTTTCCCTGTGGAGGTTAAAAAGCCCAGTGAACTCTTTGAGCAGGTACTGGCTGCAGGCCAGGAAATAAGGCATGAAGTGCTGGCTGCACTGTATATAAGCCTAGTAAAATCTGACTTCTTTAATGCTTGGCCTCATAAGTGAATCTCAACTTGGCTTGCAAAGATGACTGCTTGAAACTATGAATTCCTCTAGGTCTAGTATTTTACATGCAGAAAGCATGCCTAAAGGCTCTGCTTTTCTATGTCAGGGATTTAAAAACCTGGAGTGACTTGACAAGAAAGTAAATGAAAAATGAGACTGCTCAGGTAAGCTGTTGCTGATTGTAGGTAAGCAGAGGAAACACCAGTGAACTAAATCTGCTGTGTGAATACAGCACGTCTCATGTTTTTATTAATTATATCTGACTGCTATTGATGCATTAGCTTGTGAATGTAATATAAAAGATTTTTCATTTGACAGATTAAACCATCTTTCCCTGGTATTTGCAAAAGCCTTTTAAGTTCAGAGTCTGTTGAGGTAGTTATGAGGTTTTCAGTGTAGATGTGCACCCAGGAAAATGCTAACTGTACTCTTTTTTTTTCCCCAATTCTTATGTAATGCATGCAATTCCAATTTCAGCAAGTGAGCTGACTGCAGATGCAAAATAAGAGCAGAAGGTATAGGAGTGAGCAAAAATTACTATATAGTTAACTTGCTGGGTTGTTGCATACAGCCACAGCATAACAAACAAAACTTTCCTGAGTTAAAGAAGCTTATGTTGGATTGCACAACAGATAAATATTAGCTTTTCATATTGTAAGTACTGGGATTTCCTTGTAACTCCTCCTCTATATCCTCTTAATAGAGCTTGCATAAGAGTAATAGGAAACATGTATGTTACAATTACTTTTCTGTTCTTGCTTAATAGTGAAATATTTGCATTTCAGGTCAAATCAAAGACAAAGTTAAAGAAAGGGAGAAGAAGCAAAAAGAAAAGAAGAAGCACAAACTAATGAATGAAATCAAGAAAGAAAATGGAGAGATCAAATTACTGCAGAAAGGTAGGTTAAAACTATGTAGTGATTTTTCGTTCTAGTGCTAGAGGTATTTGTGATTGGATGCTGTGTTTTAATACTATGTTTTTCATTTAACTTATGCCATTTTTCTTGGTTAGTTGGTACAAAAGTTGCAAATTAAAACCTGATAGAGATGTTAATTTTTTTTGTCAACTGTGCTAGGTACTGGAAATTAAAGATAAAACTATCATCACAGTGTTGTATATATAGTAGTAGTAATAGGAAAGACCAGTACTTCAAGGAACAATATTAGTGATTCTTGAATGACTGCTGACAAGATGTAGGTTATCATTTTATATCTTGTGGAGAGGAAAGATGAATGCATGTTACATTTTATGTCTAACATTAATTGTACAAGACTGAGTAATTAAGGAGTTATAATTCAGGAGCTTTGTCAAATACTAGGCAATTGTATGCAACATGCAGTCTTAATTTTGGCTAATTTCTTCAACTTTGTTTTCTGTAATAAAAGGTAGTTAAGGTTACATTCTCATGTGGCTTGTACATCCATTGAATCTGAGAACTGTACAGTAGTTGAGGTTGGAAGGGATCTAGTCCAGCTGCTCCAAGCATGATCAACTAGAGCAGGTTGCCCAGAATTATCAGACTCTTTATCTCCAAGGGTAGAGGTAACAGTCTCACTGGACAATTATGTTCAGATTATATATACAGAAATTTTTTTTATGATGATGATAAGAGACTGGAACAGGTTGCCCAGAGAGGTGATGAATATTCCATCCCTGGCAGCATTCAAGGTCAGGTCAAGAATTGGGCTCTGAGCAACCAGGTCTAATTGTGAAGATTTTCCTGCTTATTGCAGTGGGTTAGATGAGATGGTCTTGAAAGGTCCGTTCCAACACAAGGTATGTGTCTGTTGTATGGTCTATGAAGAAAGACAGAGACTGCTGGGACTGATAGGCCTGGAGAAGAGGAGGCTCAAGGAGGATCTTATCAGTGTGTGGAAAAACCTGATGAAAGGGAATGAAGAAGGTCATCAACCTGTGTTTCACAGGTTTATTTCTTCCAGGTTCAGGGTTTTACCCACCCCTCTGTTAAGTTTGAGTCCCCCAAGTTTCTCCATTTCTACAGCCTCTTGAGGTCCCTCTCACTGGCAGTGCAACTCTGTGGTGCATCAACTCCTTCTTCCAGTTTTGGATCAGCTGCAGCTTTCTGAGGGTGTGCTCTGTCCCATGATGCCATCAATGGAGAGGCTGAACAATACCGATGCACTTTATTAAGGTCTGGATGACTCCAGCAGTGACTGTTTCCAGCTGGAATTTGTGCTGCTGCTCACAACCCTTTGAGCACAGCAATTAAGCCAGTACTTGAACCACCTTACTCTTCATTTAGGTCATGCTGCATCAGATTTTCTGTGAGGGTGTTGCTTATTTGAGTAGACCAAATGCTTTTTTAATCTGTTATTTTCAGACTCTGCTTTTGAAGTTAGGAACAAATTCCTGATAGGTTTTTCTGTTCCATCGTATACTGTAGGATTTAATTTACAAACCAGAAACTGAAACTCTCAAATCAAACCTTGAACTTCAGAATGCTCATAAGAGGTCAGAGGCACAGAACCCTGTAATTACTACATCACGTATTATACTCTACACACAAGTAACTGTATTAACAACAATGACAGCTTAAAACCTGTGTTGATCAGATCTCAAAGTACTGCTTTGAACTTGAGGATTGTGTAAGCTGGTGACTTCCTGTGAAAAGGGCAGGTGTAACTCAGTCTTTGCTGAGCATGGAAGGAAGTCAGTGGTTGAGATACTGGGCAACACTTAACTGCCATAACAGTGGGTTCTTTAGGCTTTTTTTGAGTAGCAGCCTTTTTTTACACTGGGTCCTGTTTCTGTTGCCATTCAGCAGATGAGGTGCAATCTGCAAAAAGAGCAAGTTGTCTTACACTGATCTAATAGATGATACCTAATGGGGCTGTTGAGCCTAAAACTGTGCTTTATTTTCAGGTTAATTTTAAAGTGCATATGCCCAGGGACTGTGTTAGAACACCTCTTTTGAGAAGCAGGATAGCTTATTTTCACAGCACACAGTGCTACAAGTGCATTAGATGCTCTACCTCTATTTTATTTGACTTTTTATCACTCAAGGATATTTTATGTTTTCTTTAAGGTGTTGGCTGTTAAGTGTTTTGTAGAGGCCAGTATCCTGCAAAATTGACTCCTATTTCAGGGAAAGAAGGGAGTGAGTCAGGAGAGCAGACAGTTATTTAGAGCAATCAGATCATCTCCACAGGGTTTGTATCCTGTTCAGAACGGCAGCTTGGTGTCTTCTGTGGGCCTCCAGAATCTGACTGGATGTGCTTGTATGTGCTGTGAGGTTTGTATAACATTTCCTGAGCTGTCCTGCTGATCTAACTTTACATCCTGGGCAAGAGCTGAGAGAGCAGAGGCAGAAGTGCTTTATGATGCAGCTTCTTGTATATATCAGCGGCCAGTGTCTCTCTGACCTTTTCAATTACTAACTCTTTATCTGAGAGTATCTTCTTCCTGTGTAACACAAGTTAAACTTCAAACCCTATTGTTTTGAGCTCTGGATTTACTGTGTGGGCTTTACAACAAAGTTTTGGAATGAGTCTGCTTTAGTAATTTCTTCAGGCTTTTGCTTTTGTGGTTGTTTTTTCTATTTTGTGCATGTGTGTTTAGAGACCAAGAGTACAGTGCCTAAAGACAGCTTATTTCCTTCTTCTAGGTATTAGATCTATATCTTCTTGTAAAATATTGCCATGACCATCTGTTTGTGACTGACTTTGGTTGAAGGGGTGGAGGTAACAGCCTACGTGACTTCAGACAGCTAAACTGGCTGTCCAAGGTCAGAGGTAACGAGTTACAGAGGAGGTCAGTACTGAGGGACTGATGCCTTTTGAGGGAGAGCTGGTGCATAAGCCTAATTTTGGTGCTCTAAACTGAATGTGAAAGAGTTTATTTATACTTGGAGGCTCTGGGTTGTGAGCTGTTCATCTGCCTAAACTTGGGTTGGCGTTCTGCTGAAAGCAGTGATAAAACTTGCCCATGTTGTAGAAGGGTGATTCTTAAAAAGGGTTTCTCTACTGTGCTTGAGGCTGCTAAAGGAAATGAGGCTCTTTCAGAGAGCCTGATGGCTTTTTGTAAAAACCTAGAATTAAAAGTTTTTTTTGTCATCTTTTTGGACTTAAAAGATATATTCTCTGTAGATAAGGGTATAGAATTGCCTCTGTGTCTCTCTGCTGTGATGGAGGAAGAGCTCCGTTTTCAGACAAAAACTGCTTGGCACATGCATATTGTTAAAAATTCAGAAACTCTAAGTGATTTAAATTTACTTTTAAGAAAAATCTGCATTGTAAATAGTTACTGTCTAGAAATTGAGCATTTCATGCAAAATATTTGAACCAATGTGATGTGACAAAGTTACTGGAGGTCCTGCAAAAAGGAGGATGATTAATAGGCTTATTTGTAAACAGTCCCATTTCTGTTTTTCATTTTAGAAAAAAAAGTCAGTCTTGTTTTTCTGATTATTTATATCTGAGCACAGCAACTGCTAAAATGGCAGTAGAAGAAATTCTTAGTATGAGTTTCTGCAAGCTTAAATGCCTTGGTTTATTGAATGCCAAAATCCAGGAAAGAACTGAAAATGAGTGTTTTATTTGCTGGTATGAACATATGTAAATACAAATTGCTTTCTAAAGATTTTTCAAAATTATTCTTCTTGCAGAAATGATGTTTAATTGTACATTTTTACAAACCTTTATAATTTTTTATAGATGGGTTTTTTTACATGAGTAATTATAAAATCAGTATATTGAACATGAGACATGAGTCTTTGTGTCTCATTAGGGAGAATGTTCAAGTATTTGTCTGCAATGCACTTTAGTTGAGGGAATGAGTAAGACTGAGATAAGAGTGCAGGGCACATAATCCACCACACTGATTTGTCTGATACTGAGTTTGGTTCACAGTCCTTATGTACCAAGTTACCAACTTTTACCAATAAAATATACGAGTAGAGGTAAAACACAGATGTCAAATGAGATGGAGCAAGTGGCAACTGGAGGGAGAGCTGTGCTGGAAAGCTTTCTGCTGGAGCTGAGGATCTGGAGCTTGAAGCAAAGACTTCTGGTACATCAAAATGAAAACGTTAAATTTTGGTGGCTAGGCTCTCCTAAAGTAAGGAAGTGAAAACTGATTTTAATTACTGGCTGCTGTTAAAAATGTATGTGCCTTCCTGCTACTAGCTGTCAACTAGAAAACTGTGGGGAAACAAAGAGTTTACTGTTACTAATTTTTGGCTTTTGTTTTGAAATGTCTAAAGTCCCCCTCTAATAATTCTGGCTATGACCTCAAAGTTGAGAAACACCTGCTCTGGTTGAAACAACTGAATAAAGTATTTGACTTCATGGTCTCTGCTTATTTAAAATTTCAGATCAAATGATCAAGCACAACAAATGGACAAAACACAACATAAAATAAATTTCAGGTTATGTCTGACTTCTTGCAAAAACTTACATTTGGAAGGTGGCTGTAATTAACCAGATATTAGGCTGTCTAGCATCAGTTTTAATTACAAGTATGTGTCATCTTGTAATAACAGAGCATTGGCTTATTTGCATAAAATTTGAACAGTTTTGAGTATCAGTCCTTAGTAGTAAGTCCCATGTCACTAACAGTGACAGGTATATTGTAGCACCACAAAAAATAAGGTGTGCTGAGTTACCTTGAAAGATCAACCAGTCCTATAGATGTGTGCATGCGAGAATTATTTTTCTATTTATGGTACATAAGGCTTGGTACCTAGAAGATGACTAAAAGTTATTTAGCATTAGTTCTGATACTGCTGAGTATATGCATGCATGAACAGAATGAACATAACTAACTTCCATTATTCTGGTTTCTTTATTGATATGGTGCAAATTTTGTAGCTCTGTCCTTGTGCAGATACTACTAAGCCAAATAAGAGTAGAAGCTGTTCTTTTTTTTTTTATAGTCCAGTAAAGTGTGAGCTCAGTCTGTTTTTTAACAACAGCTCAGAGGGGAAAGTTCCTGTAGATGTGAATGGTGAGGGTCTTTTTATCTACTCCTTGTCCCTGTTATTTCTCATTCTTGGGGTCCTAGGGCAGTGAGTCACATTAAATCAAATGTTTTCAGTACAACTGAAAACTGTTAACTTCTGCCTTGTGTTTCTGAACCATGTGGTGGAAAAAGTTTTTTGTTCATAGGTTCAGTACCTGTTGTGTCTAAATGAGTCTGAGGCCACATAGACACAAAGATGCCATGCACTTCAAAATGTGTGAAATTTGATTCCAAGAGTCATAGGTATATGTATGTATGTACACACCTGTATTATGTGTGCTGGTAAGGACTCTCTGAAACACCTGTCTTGAAAGTTTTGGGTTGCCAGTGTGTGCCTCAGCAGTAAGAGGTGAATCCAGTTAGCTTGTATCAAGTACTGCACTACTGTTCCCAAATCTGACTTACAGTAGTTTGGATATCTCACCCTTGTGTTGGGATCTTTATTTAAACTTTTGGATTGCTTATTTATGTTTTCACCAAATTCTGTATCTCTGCTCTGGAGCAACTTGATTACTGCCCTAGAGAGATGTGGAAAGCTGCTCTTCTTTTTTGTTGTCCATTAGTGAAGTGTCAAAGCAGTGTTACTGGTTTTGGAAGAAGCAGCTATTTTACTTTAAAGTACTTTGATATATACAGCAGAGGAGTGACTGAATGAGTGTGTTTCTGCTCCTCTCTACAGCTAATGCAGAAGAAGAAAAACAAGAAAGTATTTATTGAGCATAGCTGATAGCAATTCCAGTATTCCAGCAAGCTAACTCTTTTTTGCTCTTAAGTACTTGCAGCTTCTGAGCAGCTTTAAACATCTACCTCAGAGTGGATCTTTGAAATTCATCAGAGCAGAAGCCTTAGGCTAGAAATGTGCCTTCTTCTCTATCTGTCACATTCTATTGAAGCTTTACTGAGAAATACTGTTTACTTCTAGAAATCAGTTTTTCATTTTATGTTTGTATTCCTCAGGAGAACTGTCTGTACACTAAAATAGTTGAACATAAGTACTCTAAAATAGGGCGTATGCAGGTGCCAAAGCAGTGTGGAGACCAAGCACCACCCACACTTATTGTAAGAGGATAGATGGAGGAAATTGTAGTCTGATCTGTATTACAGATAAATGAACTAAAATGTTACCTGTATTAAAATGGTACCCGTGCTGGTACCCCTTGTGTCCTGTTCTCAGTGGCCTGTATGCTTTAGTTCCTGTCTGACAGTGCTGTGAACCAGTTCACTGATGTAGCTAGCAGCAGAGTGAATAGTTTTCTGCTGAGCTGTTACTGTTTAGTTGATGAGCATCAGTCAGTAGCAGCAGTGGTGCAGGACTGTGTGCCAGGAGCAGTGACAGGGGAGAGTGGGGGGTAGGATCATCTGGCAGTGAGCTCATACATTGCTCAGCTGTGTCATAGCTATTTGAAGGCTGAGTGTCACATTTTTTCAGTCTTCCAATATACAATTTGATTTTAAAATGTTTTTTTTTTCTTTGCAATGTGGGGTGTATGAACTATCTATACAAATAATTTTCTGTATGTATGTCAATTGCTGCTTTTGGAGAAATGGAGTTTTTGACAGAACTTGTGTATGCAGTAGGAAAAGCTCATGTGAATTTTAAAAGGACTTGAAACAACTAAGCAGTTTTTGAAGTTGTTACCTAATTCCTGCTTGAAGTGGTTTTAGAGATCTAAGTTTTACTTTTGTTGGTATGCAACTTTTTTCAAAGTGTTTAATTCTAGTTATGTTTTGAAAAAAGGCCATTTGGAATCCTTTTTATCTTCTGATTTCTGTGTTTTAAGGCTTTTTTCTGCTTCAGTGGCATCAGTAGTTCAGACCTTGAAGACGCGATTGATGTTTTGTCTCCCAAGGATAGACACTTACCATTTTTCTCTCTTTCAGTTGCAAGTAGCAGTTCAGGGGGCCCTGCTACCTTCCATCATAGATCTTCTGGTGGCTTTTTTGTTATACAGCCCTTTGATCTTTCAGTGATTGTTGCTCTCTTGGTTTCCAAGTGTTTCAGAATTAAAACTGATCTCAGTTCCATAAAACTGATCTCAGTTCCGTCCTTCTTGTATATAGAGATTCAAAAAATTCAGTGGAAGAGAGTTGTGCACAGAAGTGAGGGGCCGTGGACAGATATTTTTGTTCCAAATTGTGTGCATCATTTTTGCAACTTGGTGTGATTTGAGAAGGTGTGCAATGATGAATTGTAATACTTGATATGTATGTGAATGTTTTGTCTTGTGTTCAGAAGTAAAAGCAGTCTCTATTAAAATCAGTGTATTTAAAGCTGAGTGGAAAATTTCTTTTCTATGCCCAAAAAAGAATTATTTTTATCCTCTGGTTAAGAACTTTTATCTCTTCTGAAGGTTTTGTAGAGATGGTGTGAAAACAGAAGGAATTATAAATGTTCTTCATTAAAATATGTCTTAGTGTGATTCCTTCTAAGGTTTTAAGTGCTTCCATAGATGTATACCAAGTTAAATAAGAAGTACTTATACAACTCATTTTGAAGACAAACATATTTTTTGGATATGTTCACATGAACTTTGCATAATTTGAGACTGATTTACATTCCGTCTATGTTGTTTCTGTCTTAAAGGCACCACTGCTTTCAAGACCATGGCTGTGCTTTTTTGAGTGTTGCTCACTGATGATTAGAAAAAATCAACTATTTCAGTGGGAAGGGGCCTGCAATGCTCATCCAGTTCAACTGCCAGGCTGCCTCAGGGCTGACCAAGAGTTAAACCGTGTTGTTAAGGGCATTGTCCAAATGCCTCTTAAATACTGACTGCCTCGGGGCGTTGACCACCTCTCTAAGGAAGCCTGCTTTGTTGTTTAATAGTGGAATCTTTTTGTTTGTTTGGTTAGTTTTCTAAAATTTTATTGCATAGCTGCATCCTTGAAATACATTAAGCGATGGATTAAAGAAACTGCCACCACATATTACAGGAGCAGTTGAATGAAATTGAGTGTTAGTAAAACTTCTAGAAGATGAAATCAAAACGAATGGGACAGATTGAAAGGGGAAGTCAGATCATATTCCTTCTTGTACTTTAGGAATGGAAGTCAATAGTTTTTGTTGTTTTGCATAGACACAAATTCATACCCATCTATTATATAAGTACTTTATATTTCAGGTAGTAATGGTATAATGTGATTTAATAGCTGGATGTTCAGCAAGAACATACAGATGCTGATCTTCATTTGTGTTAGGATTTTCTTTGGTGATAACAAACATGCTCAAGTAGGAGAGAGCAATTTGGCTCTTACCACAGCAAATAGCTTCTTGCTTTGAAGTTTGTTGCTATTTATTTTACTCTGATTGAGCCCCAGTAAATACATATTTCCATCCTTTCCCTGCCATACATAATGTCCCAGATCTGAGTGACTAGTTCGAACAAAAATCTGATCTCCATTTAAAAGCAAGTGAAGTGGGTTGGCAGGTAACTCCTGCTTCCCCCTGCGTCACCTTGCTCCAGCATTTGGTGCTATAATTCCATAGTTCATATATTCAAACTAATATAATATCTGCAGAATGCTTGACTTCTTTGTGATATCCATCAGCATAGCAAAAAATGTTCATATTTAGAGTGAACAATTTTAAAATGCTAAGTTAAAGCATTATTAGGAGTTTGCAATAGCTGGATACTTGTGGCTGCTTTTTTGCAGTTGTGTGTTCCTGCAGTCAGGAAGAGGGGAAAAATGCCTGAGTCTGTATTTTGAGATTTGTATTGAGATTTCAAGGCCTGCAATACGTAACTTCCCACTGTCCTAATCCATTTATTTGTTTTCATTTCCCACTGACTGGAGCTGGTGCCATACAGTAGCCCAGAACGTAGCAGTAGGTGATTTTTGCCAGGTGATGACATTACACACAAGGACCCTGCCACCCTGAATGAACTATTTTCAGGATTCCTCTAAGGTTGAGGTACTTAGTTGTTGAACACCTGTTGCTGCTTTTCCTGCTCTTTTCATGCCCACTAGACTTAAAGACTCTGGTGATAGAAAGAGGATATTATCAAAGAAGTGATGAATATTGCATCTACCAGATGAAGCAGCCCTGTTGCTGAGGTTTGATGCTGGATTTACATTAAATTTAGCCTAAGAAAGGACAGACTTCTATGAAGATACTCTGCCTTTTGGCAGTTGAACTTAGTTAGCTATAAGTGAAATTGTGTTCAGAGAGTGTGCACTGTTAAATCTGATTCTGAGTGATGGGAGTCTTTGTAGTTATTAACTGTGTAGATTAGGTTAAGAAATCCTAGAATCCATTTCCTTTTTTGGGCTAAATAAGAAATGAGGTGACCTCAGGGCACTTCTCATTCCCTTCTCTGTGAGAAAATAGAATCCAGGGAGATAACTAAATCTGCCTCCAAGAATCCCAGAAGTATTTAGCTGCTATCACAAACCTCAGGAGACTCAGACTCAAGTGTCTCAATTGCTTATTCTCCTTTCCAGTATCTGCATCTTCCATGTCCATCGTCTTAATCATTGGCAAGAACTGGTGATTCCATGCACCAACAGTTGTGGTCTCACTTTTTTTTAAAGGACTTTTGTTAAGTTACTTGGGTGGAGGATTGCAAGCTGAAAATAGTCTATGCAACATTGTAGTAGAGACTGGCTAACTTAACTCTTGCAGATTTCATGTTACTTAGTCTTGCAATGAAACACACAATTTTTAAACTTCAGAGCTTCTGTGTTTGAACATGCTGGTCTTGAATTGCTGGTGTGAATATAATTTTGTGCTGAAACATACCCACTAACTTCGTTTTACTATGTATTAAATAATTTTGACTGCTTGATCTTAGGGCAGTGTAGTGCTAGAAGTTTTTTGGCTACCACTTCTATTACTTGCAAAAAAGCCCCCCTCACTTGTTTAAAACAAGTGAGAACATTTACCTTGAGAATCACTTGAATGTGCTATCCCCAAATGGGTAATTTCTGCCTTTAGGACATTTTGGACATTTAAGACAGTTTGTTTTCACTTCACCTTTATATTATGTGAACTTGAAGCTAGTTTCTTTTTTGTGAGTGTTTTCTTTAATGTGTCTTTTGTTTTAATTTAATTTATGGTATGATCTGTATGGGATCAGTTTTTAGATGTTCCCACATGTTCTTCAGCAAAGTTTATCTAATTTTGAAAGAGTGACCATGTGAAGAAGCCCATCAGACAAGGTCAGTTCTGGCAGTGGCATCTCGTGGGCAGCTTGCTGCTGCAGGTTCATATCCATGGATGGTTTGTAAGCCCCTTGTTTGGCAGTGTTGGACAGCTGTCCTGGGATGTCTCTGGACTTTGTGGGACAGTACTGCTAATGACCAGCTAAAGGGAATGATGGACTGCGACTCGTCATGGAAGCAGCCTTGGGAAACTTGGGTTATTGTGATGTCTTTCCCTTGTTGTCTCAGCTTATTTATCAGTTGCAATGTGACCATGGCAGGTGTCTCTTACCCTCCTCACTTTTGGTAACATACACATTGTGACCCTTCTTTTGGTCTCTGGTCTTTGTGTGCCATGGTGAGGGTTTTGGTGACTTTGAATCCCAATCTTTAAATATATATTTTGTGTAAAAACTTCCTTAAGAGATCTTTTTTTTAAACTCTCAACAGGTGGGAAGGAGAAACCAAAAACCAATGCAGAAGAGCTACAGATTAAAAAAGTTAAGAAGAAAAAGAAAAAGAAACATAAAGAGAATGAGAAGAGGAAGCGTCCAAAAATGTACAGCAAATCCATTCAGACCATCTGCTCAGGATTGGTTTCTGATATTGAGGATCAGGAAGCCAAAGGCATCATAGATGATCATCTTAAGGATTTCAATGGGAAAAATATGGATCCCAAGAAGGACTGTGAGTCCAAGATACCAGAGAACAGTGAGTTTCCATTTGTCTCGTTAAAGGAGCCACGGGTTCAAAATAAACTCAAAAGGTTGGACACATTGGAGTTCAAACAGCTGATTCATATTGAGCACCAGCCTAACGGAGGTGCATCAGTTATCCATGCCTACAGTAATGAACTCTCCCACTTGTCTCCTGTGGAGATGGAGAGATTTGCAGAAGAGTTTGTGGGTCTGGTTTTTAGTGAAAATGAAAACTGTGCAGCTTACTATGTAATGGGTATTGTTCATGGGGCAGCTACTTATTTACCTGACTTTTTAGACTACTTTTCGTTTAATTTTCCCAATTCACCAGTGAAAATGGAGATTTTGGGAAAGAAAGATATAGAGACAACGACTATGTCAAATTTTCATGCTCAGGTAAGAGGTTATGCATTTTACTTTCTAAAGTCATATAATGGTTTCAAACAACTGTGAATGGGTTTTTTTCGAGTAGTTGCTATTAGCTCTGCTATGTGGATGACACAGAAGACTAGAAACAAGGGATTTTTAAAATAAATCAGTCTGTGTTATTGAAGATGAAAAGAGACATAAAATTGTTAACTGAGGCATCAGATTGGATTTCTGGTGGGAGGGCGAGTGTTTGCATGCTTGTGTGTGTAGGTTTCTTTGGATTTGTTTCTGTGGCTGAAGATTAACCATGAGTTCTGGAGGATTAAAATGGTTTAGCTGTGGCTTTCTGGGTGTCTGAACAGTAGTTTATCTGTATGAACTTTGTCATAAAACTGAAATGCTTTAATACAATGTTATACATAAAAACCTGCATAGGGCACAGTTATATTAGCTGCATTTGTATTTGGGTTTTCTGAATCCATCCTCAAAGAAGAGCTTGGGGGTTTAATGTGGCTACGGATTTGATTCTTAGCCCGTTGCATTTCTCCTCGCTTGGCTGGATTCTCTGGAAAGCTCTTAAGTTAAATGGTAGAATGACTGGCAGCTTTTGAATATTTTATTTTTTTTGGAGAGAAATTACTGTATACTCTCTTAATAACAGCTGCTGATTAAACATCACCTTTGCTGTTCATTAACTTGCTGTAGAAAATACATTTCTGTTGCACAGGAATTATTTTATAGCACTGGTTTTCAGGAAAAAAAAATCTGTCCAATTTTCACCTTGATGATCAGGTTATTGCAAAAAGCCCCTGCAGTGAGTATGAAACAATTTATGCAGAAACTCAGAGTTATAAATAACTCCTGTTATTTATATCAACTGTATCTCACAATCACCCTTTTAACTCCCATATTTGTGAACTTAGATGCTGTATGGATCAGCTTTAAACTATTTAATCTTCACTTTTGAGATGATTAGAAAGAGTTCAAGTGTAAGTTACACTGTCATCTTTTTCACGAAAAACATGCCTTTTTTTCCCCTTTGGCTGCATAAACATGTGCATAGAACACTTGCCTGTATTGACAAATTTCAAGTGTGTGTTATCCACAAGGATATGCAGAACTAAAATGTTGCTGCAAGAGAACATTTGCAGTGCTGGCTGAGAAAATATCTACTGCTGTGGAATATGAATATTCTGTGAACTACAGTCTCTGTTTTTCTTGAGTATGTAAACTGAATTGCTAATAATAAAAATCACAGAACATATGATGGGCAGCTCTCCAGAGCTGCTCTTTGGCCACTTTAGATAAGAAAAGCTGGATCTATCCTTCTAAGTATGTTCCTTAAATCCAGCTGGTTGTCTTGGGTAGCATTTACACAAGCATAGCTGTGTGCTAGTACCTGCCCTAAAGAAATAGTTAAGAAAAGCCCAAATTTTATTGTTGTGAAGTATAATAGAATTATTTTACTAGAAGAATAGATTAAATTGTTATTACAATGGTAACATCAACATCTGTAGTTAAACCAGTCCTGTGTTCGTTCCCATTTTTGTGTAAGTGAAGGAGGAACAGAGAGAGGCTGTGGTAGATGAAAGAAGCTGAACTGTATAATTACAGCATTCAACTGGTGAGCTCCATGGTCTAAGTTATATTTTACTTGGCTGGAGGTTTAGTTCTGGTATCTTCTTTTCCTTTGTGTCCCCTCATTTTTTTCCTTAGTTTTCATGGCATTTTATCACTTCTCAGTTAGGTTGCTTGACAGAAAATGCTTGGCTCCTTGTATTTTTGCTAACTAAGAGTTATAGATTGTATAAATAACATGTACAGGCAAACATCAGACTTTAATTGTCTTCTGTGCAGTATTCTTGTTTCCTGGAATATTTAAGTCAGAATCTTGGTTCTGTAGTTATTGATTCTAATTTTCCTTATGATTTTCTTATTTCTGTTTTACTTTGGCTGTTTATTTTGGGTTTTTTTTCATGTGGTCGGCTACAGTTAAAATGTTTTGTTAGCTTTGTATTCTTCTTTTTGATATGTTATGTTTTGTGCAGATTGAGAACATTATCCTGTCTCACCAAGTTCTTTGTGAATCTTTTAAAGGGATTCTAATATCTTGTCACAGTACATTTTGATGAAACTTTAAATGTATGTGGTTTTCTGTTCCTGCATTTCCACAGCTTTGTGCTGTGGTGTTCCTTGTCCTGGGCAGCCTGAGCAATGTCCAGCAGTTGTTGTATAGCCTCAATTGAGGAAGGATTTGTTTTCTGAGGTCTAAATAGGAAGTTGATTTTATCAGTTCTGCTTTGAGTATGTATCTTGGACTTCATCAACTTTAAGAAACTTGGGTATTCCTTTGCTAATTTTAACTAAAACACTGAAATGAAGCTCACTTTGGTAAAAGAGGTTCTTTGGTTTCTCAGAGCTCATGTAGCACATATAATCAATGTGACAAAGGTAAGTATTTAAAAAGATCAAAAAAAAAGTATTCTAAAAAGGAGAATGAAGGTTAAGCTAAGCCTGAAATGGAAAGTGTTATAGAGTATTCTATCAATTTTTGATTTTCAAGTTGATCCTTTTGTTACTACTCAATCTTCCACCTCCTGTTTTGTGACAGATGTGGGTTTGGGATTTTTTGGTTTTAAATAATGCATATTTCTAAGTCATCAAGTTCTGTGACAAGTGTCAGATTGCACAGTAAATTCTGTTGCTGAGGTCAAATTGGGGTTGTCCTAAGTTTACCTGGAAGGTCTGCATCTGTCAAGTAATTTATTTAGTTTTCACAATTGTAGAGTTGAAAACTAACTCCTTTCAGCTTGCTTCCCAATAAACCTGTGTCAGATAGGAGTGATGTAATTTTACTTGTTAGAAGATTATAAGGGGCACAGATTTCTGGGAATATTTACAGCAGATGCAAGAGAGAGGGGTTTGAAACTGGTTCTTTCTAATGAGAATTAGCTTTTAAATTTTGCAGAGAGAGGAACTGGGGAGTTCTTAATCATCCAGCTTGGGCCTATGCCTGAGTACTCCTTAAAATGTTTTTGCGTTAGTGTAACAGCTCTTTCTGAACTGACTGCAAGGCTTAGTCAGACAGTTTCTGTAACTGGGCAAAATGAAATTAGTCTGGATATCCTTGTAGCCAGTCAGTCAGTCCTTCAGGTGGTGAAAAACTGTCTTGTAGCTCCATCTTCCCTGGGCTCTGTGTTTGCGTAGATGGCAACAGCTGCATCAGTTACCCGATAGCCATGGATCTCGTCAGGTTCTTATGAGGATTTTAAAGAACGTAAATAATCAGCTTTTGCCACCTACTTGCAGCTTACATCACTTCACTTAAGCTATTTAGTACTGTTGAGACAAATGTTAATATTTTGGACTTTTTATTTTTTCCTCGTGCTGGGCAAATGTAAGTTTTTATTGCTGTGCTGAAACCCCAAAGCTCACAGTTGATGTTTAACACTGCTTAGTGCATTGATTTTACTGTCTTGCATCAGAGGCAGCTTCTTAGTACAGGTGAAATAAAATGCTGCACAGTACCAAACAATTCCTCTGCTGCCAAACAGGATGGACTGTTTTAAAACCTTATGTGACAAGTCCTTGTCTGATGTGTTTGCGGGAGATCTCAAGGTGATTCCACTCCTTCCAAAGAAATACTTCATAAAATTATTTTTTTCCTTGTTTGACCTCTTATCCATTTATTCTCATCTTTAGCAGAGAAGGCAAACAATTTATCCTTTTCATTCAGCTTTCTCTATATTTGAAGATTGCTTAATAGCTTCTTTTTTCCCTCTCCCTAGATCAAGTGATTTGAGTTATTTCAGTCTGTGATTGCATGTTATACCCTTATTAGTCTTGGTATTCTCCCCTTATGTTCAGTTCAGTCATCCGTATTTTTTTCTTAATATACAATACAGAAAATCAACAGTGTCTGCCTGGTGTATTGATGTCAAAGATCATGAGAAGATTGCTGCAAGTGTCTTGCAAATTATTGCTCTTATATCTATTCCTTCCTTTTTCAGAGCAGTCTGTGATCTGCTGTAGCAGCAGCTCCTCTTAATTCAGTCACTCCCCTTTTCAGGTTTATGCAGTTCATTAAATATGTATGTGACTGTAGTTCTTGCTTTTGTTTAAACTGAATTATATCCTTTGCATTCAGATCCCCTCTCCAGTTTCAAGCTTTGTTAATTTTGATCCTTTCCTGTAATGGACTTGCAGTGTAGTGATACCTGTGGGTTTTATGAGGATACACTGCCTTCAAAGGAAGAATCCTTGCTGCCTGCCTCAAAATTAGATAGTTATGTGAGCACAGACTAAACTGCCCACAGTTTGCTCTTATTAGACCATGTTGCTGTAGCAGTTCTTAGAATATAGTGGAAATGTCAAATGTTAAGATGCCTACTGGTCCTCTGAACAATCCAGTCATAGTAACAAAGGTTAGTTTGACTTGATTGTTTTCAATTTTTTAACATGACCGTGTTTATTAGTTCTCATTGTCTTATTTTCTAGGTAGTTGATAGCTGTATCTAGCTAAGTGTTTTTTTCTGTAAATTGGAATTAGGCTAAATAGTCTCTAGCTCTTCTGTCTTCTGTTGACACCTGTTTCTTTAAGATGGTGTGTTACTCTCTTCCAGATTGGAAGAAGTTGTTTTGTGGTTTTGAGTTAGAATCATGGAGTGATTTGTTTTGGAAGGGACGCCAAGGACCATCTAGTTCCAGGCACCTGCCATGAGCAGGGACCTGACGCCTTCCCCTAGACCAGGTCGCTCAGAGCTCCATCCAGTCTGGCCTTGAACACTTCCAGGAATGGGCCATCTATAGCTTTGAATGTTTCAGTGCCTCACTACCCTCACAGCAAAGAAATTCTTTGTAATAGCTAAACTTGCCCTCTTCCAATTTGAAGCCATTCCACCTTATTCTGTCACTACATGCCCTTCTACACTGTTCCTCTCCAGTTCTCTTGTAGTCCCCTTTAGGTACTTGAAGGTTGCTCTAAGGTCTTCCCCAGGCTGACCAACTCCACTCTGTCTGTGAAGAGCCTGTCTTCATAGGAGAGGTGCTTCAGCCCTCTCATCATCTTCATGGCCTTCCTCTGGACTTGCTCTAACAGGTTGATGCTCTTCCTGTGCTGGGACCCCAGAGCTGGCTGCAGCACTGCAGGTGGGGTATCAGAAGGGCAGAATGCCCTCCCTTGCCCCGCTGCCCACTGCTGGGGTGGCAGCCCAGGATACGTTTGGCTTTCTGGGCTGCAAGTGCACATTGCTGGGTCATGTTCAGCCTCTCATCCAGCAACACCTCCCAGTCTTTCTGCCCAGGGCTGCTCTCAGTTGATTCTCCATGCTTGGGATTGTCCCACCTACATGCAGGGCCTTGCACTTGACCTTGTTGAACTTCATGAGGTTCACAAGGCCCATCTTTCCAGCCTCTGGATGGCATCCCTTCCTTCCCTCTTGTCAACTGCACCACACAGCTTGGAGTTTTCATTGATTTATTAAAGCTTTGTCTTGTTTTACCTTACTGCCTTTGTGCTGTAGGTATGAGAGGATGCACATCATTCAGCCTGTTCACTTTAGGAAAGGTCACTCTAACTGTACAGTGTGCAGTTAGATAAATGGCCAGAGCCAATCTAAAGAAAATTTTCTGCTGAAAGAAAATGTCCTCATTCCTTCTTTCCTCCCAGTTGTGTGTTCTAGTGCCAAGATGTGTGCTTCTTGAACTGGTGAGTTCAGTTTGGTCCATTAATCCAGAAGAATTACTTAACGACTCTTGAGGGATTGTTTTTGTTACTGAGTTGGCAAATTACATTGTTTAAATGTGTCAGAGGTAGCTCAAGGATGACTATGGGTTTACACAATCAGCCTCATTCCGTAACAACAGGCAATTGCATCTTCAGAGAAACAATTTTTGTTGATTTTGTTCCCAGTTTGGAATAAATTCATGTTGCCGTGTTAGCTGTGATGGACACTGAATAGTCAAATATTAATGAATAAGTATTTTAGAGGAGGACCTCTGATAGTAATGGTAGTTCATGTACATGTAATGATAGTTCAGTTTTTGTGAGAGGTTGTCCTCACCTTTTCAGGTTCTGGACACAGAGCTTGTCATTCCCCTTCTCTTTTAGCCTCTTTTAATATTATCTTCTCCTTGCTGTTCTCCTTGTTTGTTTAGCTTTTTAACATTTCTTTTGCAGAAAGGTTTTTGCTGTTTAGTTCTTTTCTAATTTGTGAAATCCTGCTTGAAATCATTAGTTCCTTTAATATTTGAGGGGAATTGCTGAAAATATTTTTTAAAGAAAATCTCAAATAATTGGTTAGTGCTTTGTTTCCTTATCATTAAAGATTTGTGCAGTACCTATTTCGATATATTTTGTTATTTTCCTGTGTTCTGGAAATAATTCTTTTATATTGGAACTATGTCTTTTCAGTTGTGTTTCAGTAGTTTTTAGTAGAACTTTGTTTTCAATAGAATTTCCTTCTTGCTTTTAAGCTGATCAAATGTTCAATTAGTTATTAAAAAGGTATAAGATTTTTTAGCAACTTCTTGCTGCTACAAGTCCTCCAAAATAAAGCCTAATCTTTTTTTTTTTTCCTTCTGGATGACGAAAAATTAAATTTTATGTCTTTTAAATAAAACATATTGCCCCATTCTCTCCTTTTTTTAAACCTAAAAAAGATTGATTCTTTAAAAATTCTTCTTAAAAAAATCTTTTAAAATATTCTTTATCTAAAAAATATTTTTAAAAATTGATTTTTTTTTTTTTANCAACAGGCAATTGCATCTTCAGAGAAACAATTTTTGTTGATTTTGTTCCCAGTTTGGAATAAATTCATGTTGCCGTGTTAGCTGTGATGGACACTGAATAGTCAAATATTAATGAATAAGTATTTTAGAGGAGGACCTCTGATAGTAATGGTAGTTCATGTACATGTAATGATAGTTCAGTTTTTGTGAGAGGTTGTCCTCACCTTTTCAGGTTCTGGACACAGAGCTTGTCATTCCCCTTCTCTTTTAGCCTCTTTTAATATTATCTTCTCCTTGCTGTTCTCCTTGTTTGTTTAGCTTTTTAACATTTCTTTTGCAGAAAGGTTTTTGCTGTTTAGTTCTTTTCTAATTTGTGAAATCCTGCTTGAAATCATTAGTTCCTTTAATATTTGAGGGGAATTGCTGAAAATATTTTTTAAAGAAAATCTCAAATAATTGGTTAGTGCTTTGTTTCCTTATCATTAAAGATTTGTGCAGTACCTATTTCGATATATTTTGTTATTTTCCTGTGTTCTGGAAATAATTCTTTTATATTGGAACTATGTCTTTTCAGTTGTGTTTCAGTAGTTTTTAGTAGAACTTTGTTTTCAATAGAATTTCCTTCTTGCTTTTAAGCTGATCAAATGTTCAATTAGTTATTAAAAAGGTATAAGATTTTTTAGCAACTTCTTGCTGCTACAAGTCCTCCAAAATAAAGCCTAATCTTTTTTTTTTTTCCTTCTGGATGACGAAAAATTAAATTTTATGTCTTTTAAATAAAACATATTGCCCCATTCTCTCCTTTTTTTAAACCTAAAAAAGATTGATTCTTTAAAAATTCTTCTTAAAAAAATTTTTTAAAATATTCTTTATCTAAAAAATATTTTTAAAAATTGATTTTTTTTTTTTTAAAAAACCTGATCTGCAGGACTGTAAGAGACTTTTTGATCGATGATGTCAACATATTGTCTTGAAGCACAAGAAGTTTTCATTTACTGAATACCATTGAACAAAGAATGAGTTCACATTGGAAATCTGCAACATGTGCTCATTTGTTGTCCACTTAAAAAAGTTACCTTTTTAGATTTCTTCCTGATAGTTCCATCCAATAAATATTAGATGACATTCTTGTGTTACTCTTTTTAGTCACATATGTTGTATTGACAAAACCCAAACCTAAATAGACCCCTGGAGGTTTGTACTGGCAGCTCGGACAGGATCTGAGACTGACCCTGTCATGGATCTGCCTGAGCTACAAGAGCAATAGTAGCTACGTCACTTTTGCCATATAATTTTCCATGAAGGTATCTAATTGATTCTATCCTTACTTTTTAATTATTTTTAAAAATTCTTTGTCAACTGTTTCAGTTTTTGTGTCACTGGAATTCAGAATAAGTGAAGTAATTTTGCTTTTAAAAACCTATCCATGTTATTATTTGAGGATTTCATATGCAAGATGAAACATGTCAGGTGATAAATGAACTACAGTGGTAAGAAGATGCTGGTGAAACTAAAACTCAGTAAAAATCTTGAGATTGCATTTCCAGAAACTTCCAGTTGGGAAAAACTATTTGTTGAAATTAGGTTTTTAATCACAATTGAGTAGTGCCAGAACTGTCAAGACATCCCATTCTGATACCAAAACCCTGACCTAAAAAAGGGAAAAAAAAGGTGAAGGAAGGAATATGAAGTACATGTGGTTTAACAGTAAAAAGCAGCCAAACAGATTAAGGAGTATTTGTAAAATCAGAGCAATTTTGATGAATGTTTGTTCAGTGTTGGCTCCCATTTGAAACTGGAGGTATAAGGAAGCATTTAAGGATTTGAATGAAGTTGGCAAGGAACAGAAAGCTGCTTGGGCGCTTTATTGAAATGTGCCAAGTTAGCAGGAATGGTAATGGCCTCTTCATGGCTGCAGCGTTTGAGATTAACACTGACTCTGAAATTAGATGTTTTCTGTTCTGAGATACTAGTGTGTAAGTGCATTGCTTGTGCACTTGTGTAGCAAAACCCTCAATGTCCTTGCATATTCTTAGGTGGTGTAAAGTTTTTGGGTTTTTTTGTTGGTCTTTGGTGGGACTTCATGGGTTTCTTGAAATTGAGTTCAGTTGGTGGATAATTTTGTTTGTTTGATGTTGGTTATTTTTTTTCTCTGAAGACATTTTTTCCAGACTTTCTTGGTTTTAAAGGTGAAAAATTGAAATAAATTTAAACCTTAAAATTCCAGCAGGAAAATGATAACGTTTCAAATAAGAAAAAAAAAACCTCCTCCACCTGAACCCCACAACAACCCACACCCTACTATATTAAAAATAGGAATTCAGTTGTTATGTGCCCCAGTTTACATTTCCTCTCTTGAAATGCATGGTTTCTCTGGATTGTTCCCTCCACTATGTGACTTACTCAAACACAAAATCATGTGGTGTCTAAAATGTTTCCATTTGTAGGATGATAGTGCTCAAATATATTTTTGGTATTTATGTGTATGTATATATATATATATGCATTTTTGCATTTAGTCTTCAGATTCTTGTCAGACACCAAGACATTTCTGTCAAAACATTTGCTATTGCATTAAAAAATCAGTTGAGGCCATGCGAGTCACAGAAGCAGGTAATTCCCAAGTTTTACTAACTGTGGATTCAGTGGTGGTTTTACTGTCACAATTTTCTATTACTGTGATGCAAGAGAATGACACAGTCTCCTTTTGTGTGTTTTTAGGTGACATACTTCAAATGTAAGCTACATGAGAAGAAAGAAGTTAGGATGTCATATTTATCATTTTGTGTTTCTATCTCTCTTACCTGTCCATGGTATTATACTGCATGTATTTGGTGATTTCTGTGTGTTCATTCCTGACCACATGCTAGAAGAGCAGCATGTCCTTGATTTCTCCTTTTATTATGGATTTAAGTTGTTCCAGTTTTGAGCAAGTCTGTAAAATTCTAAAAACCTAGTCACACTGTGAAATTGCATCTGGGAAGATTGTTTTATAGAAGATATATATATATATGTAAAAATCATATATGTAGTACTCCATTAGTGGTCAGTGCATAATTTAATATAGAATTTGATAAGTACTGGTTTTAGTACATTAATATTATTTTTGTGAGTTTAGAAATAGCTAGAGCAATCTATTTTTCTTCCTGTGAACAAACCAGCCAATGGATACTGACAGTAAAAGGAAGGGAAAATGTCGCTGTTATCTAATATGCCATAGGCTGTATTTATTTGGTTGTCGTCTTTATTAAGGTTAATTTGACTGCCATTGGTTAAACATCAGTGGGAGGATTTGGTGTTTCCACACTATTACTTAGTAGCAGTGTAAATTGGGAATGAGTGAAAATTAGCTCCTCACTAAGAATGACCTCACCTTTTTATACATGCTTGTCTAAGTCTTTAGCTTAATCTAAGGTTATGTAGTTCAAGCATTAACCTCTTCTCTAAGACTGGCGTTTAGGATGCTACAACCCAGTTCATGGAAGAGATGAGACAGGAGTTGCTTTTCACTTGCCCACAGCTGCTTCATCTTTCAAACTCTCTCTTGTTCTTTCTGGCTAGGCATTAGTATTTATGGCCTATGTCTTTATTTATTTTTTATTATTTTCTAAAATAGAGACATTTTTAGGTAATTCCTGGACTAAATTCAGATCAGTTCCCTAGGCTTGCTCCCTGTCCATCTTCAGAGGACCTAATGCTATCAGGAAAGAAGGGAAAAGAGAGAGCAAATCTTCCCCTTTGATCACCAACATGGATTTATTTCCTACTTATACTGGGTCTGGTTGGGGTAATTTTCTTTGTGGTCTGTGTTTTGGGTTTGTGACTAGAACTGTTGGTAACACACTGGTGTTTGGGCTATTGCTGAGCTTCACTGGTAGAGTGTCAAGGCTTCCAGGACCCCCTTGGTGAGTAGGCTGGGGTGGGCAAGAAGCTGGGAGGGGACATGGTTGGGACAGCTGATCCCAATTGACTGTGAGGGTATTCTGTGCTGTGGAAGATCATGCTCAGCAAAAAAACCTGAGGGGACTGATGGGTTGGCTGGGAGGTGCCTGTTGCTTGGGACTGCTGGGCTTCAGTCTGCTTGTGGGAGTCGGTGAGTGGTGGAAAACACCACTTGGTGTTTTTTCTTCTTCAGTTTTCTTTTCGCTGAATAAACTGTATTTATCTGGACCCATGCATTTCCTTGCTTTTCCTGTTTTCTCCCATGTCTCTCAATTGTGGGAGGTGAGTGAGCAGGGGGTGTAAGATCAGTATCTGCTGCCTGGGGTTAAGCCACTACAGAGTTCATAATCACTCCGACATTTCATTCTATGTTTGCAATGATGTGACTCTGAATGTGGTGCCAGAATAAACCACTCATCATTTGTAACTTTTACATTATTTAAGCATTCATGTTGGTATTTCTTCACCTAAGCTGGATCTTGAGAAGCAATTGTACTGTCCTGTGACAGTACAAGAGGATGGTTGATTGGGAGAGCTGGGAGTGAAGGAGGCTGGACAAACAATGCTTGAAAAAGTTGTGTTCATTTTTCAGTTTTAACTTTCAGTGGCATGGTCTTTTTTTTGGGAACGAATGAAAAATTTCTTAATTGATCCTTCTTAGTGCAAGCATTATGCTGCAGCTAAATACTTTGCTGACTTTATGTTTCATTACCAGCACCTAGTGGTATATAAGCCAAATGGGTGGGTTGGTCCAGCTGGAAGCTTCACAGCTTTTCCAAGCTTTAACTTAGTATTTTTAGGAGAATTTTTAGAGTTTTCATTTGGAGTAGTTTCACAACCAGTTTATCATCTTCTATATGAATCATAAAATGATTTAGGCTGAAAAAGACCTTTAAGACCTGTTTAAGAGTCCAACTGTTAACCCAGTCTTGCCAAATCCATCACTAAACCATGTCGTTAAATTCCACATCTATTTATCTTTTAAATGCCTCCAGGGATGGTGACCCAACATTTCCCTGGGGAGCTTATTCCAGTGCTTGAGAACTTTTTTGGTGAAGAGATGTTTTTAATATCTAATCTAAACCTCCCTTGACACAACTTCAGGCCATTTTCTCTTGTCTTATCACTTGTTACTTGGGAGAGTGGTAGTAGGTAGCATAAAGAAGCATGGAAGAAGACAGAAAAATGGTTTTCTTTAATCAGGGATGTAGATGAAAGCAGCATCCCAATATCTTGGACTGGAGTGGTGGAATACTAAGCTACTTATGTCAGTTGAAGAAACATCCTTTTGCATGTTAGGCTTTTTAATAAAGTGTCACAGATTTGTGGGTGTCTGTAGCTTCAGAAAGTGGTTTTAGGGTTCTTCTTTGCTCATTACTGAAGTTGTACAAGCTCCTGATGCTTTGTGCCAGTGCAGATGTAGCTGAGGACGGAGCTGATGCAGATTCAGCAGATATGAATATTTCGTTACATTTTATCACAAAATCACCAGCTGTCTCTGCAAAAAAAACCCTGCAGGAATGTATGACTAAGGATTTGAGGCATGGGGGAATATTACTGGACTGTTCTTTTCAGTGTGTCTGTGGTGGCTTGCTGTAGCATTAGCTAAGACATTTTGTAAAATCCTACTTTTAGCCATAAATCTGTTTGCTGGGAGGAGTGACAGATGACTGGGAGGATCAGAACAGTGTTTGGTTCTGCATTTCTGGAAAGATCTGGTTACATTAGTTGAGTTTCTCAGAAGGGCACAGTGTTGTTCCATGTTTTATTTTCAGGAACTGCTGTTAATTCTCCTCTGTGCTGTCATAACTACTAGGAATGTTGATGGTCTGTTTGGGTGAGGACCATAGCTAAGCAGTATTTCATTAACTGTTTTCCTTGCACTTTTTTACTTTTCTTGCTTTGGATGCAGAATGTCTAGAGGTGCCATACAAGTGCCTTACTTGATGTGTGCAGTAATCCATCTGCGTTTTCCTCTGTTCTGATGTCTTCGTATTTCATCTCATAATGCCAGTGTTTTTCAGCCTATTAAATAGGAAATCAGAAGCTTAAAGTGGACATGATCCTCATCGATCTCATGCCTGAGTATTTTGGTGATCTAAAACAACAGATCAGATTGTTGAAAAAAACCTTAAAACAATGTGTTTCTGTTCAAATTTCACAGTAGAAGATTTCTCATGAGAGGTGAATGCTACAGCCGTTAAAGTCTGAAGGGAGCACAAGATGTGTTAGCACAGCACAGCAAAAATGAAGGAGTGATGATCATTGCCTCGCTTTTTGTACAAACTCTTATGAGCCTTGTGTTCACTGTGGTAATCTGCTCCAGTTAATGTGCTTGCAAAGAGGCAGTACTGGAGAAGATGAGTAGCAGAGGAAATGTTTAGAGTTAAATTACTTGTAACTCAGAGTTCTGCCTGTTGCAAGAAAAAAGGTAGAAATTCAGCTAGACTTGAGTAATCAGGTAAGAATCCTTATTGACTAGTTACTGAGCATAACATGCATTGATATCTTTTTAGAGTTACTGGTTTGGAATGTTACCTTCTTGAAAGGCAATAAATAGTTACTCCAGTTTATCTTCAGGTGTTAAAATAAAATACAAATTGTTGTGGGTGTTTAATAATATCTTAAGTCTTTGAGTTTGTAGTAATTGACTTCATAATAATCTTAAATACACTGGAGACTGAAGGACTAAAAAAAGGCTTTCTTTTTATCTCAGAAAGCATAAGCATAGAAATTAAGAGGTGCTCATTGAATGTAGATTTTGCACAGTAGAGGTCTCGGTATAACTTCTGTTGTCATATTCTACTTGTAGGTAAAAAGAACATACTCTCATGGTACGTATAGAGCTGGCCCAATGAGACAGATCAGCCTGGTTGGAGCAGTTGATGAGGAAGTGGGGGATTACTTCCCAGAATTCCTTGATATGTTGGAAGAATCACCTTTCTTAAAAGTAAGAACAGAAGGGAATGGGCTGGGAGAAGGGGGACAACATGCTCTGTAGTGCTGTTATAATAATAAAGTGAGAGTATGTGATACTTGTTTAGATAATTGAGTGTTCTAATAAATGCTTTCATCGTGAGAGATAAAGGCTACTTTTAACAAGTTTTTTAAAGTAACTCACTTGAAAACTGTGGCTTGTATTTCCCATTAGTGTACACTGCCTTGGGGAACACTTTCTAGTTTAAAATTAGAGAGTCGTAAAGACAGTGATGATGGTCCCATTATGTGGGTACGTCCAGGAGAACAGATGATCCCTGTGGCTGACATGCCAAAGTCACCTTTCAAAAGGAAGAGGTAAGTTGAATTATTTTACTTGGTAAATGTCTGGTTAGTAGTTTTTTTCTTTACAAATTCATTTTATCCCAAACCTTTTACTGTCTGATATTATATGTTAATATAAATTGCTGTAAATCTTCTTCTCCAAACCAAACTTTTTGTTGTTTTGCTATGTAAGAATCTGGGATTTTTTGTTTTAATTTTTACTGTCTGGCCAAGTAAGGTGCTGGTCCTTTTTGGAGCTTTAGTAGAAATTTAAGGTGAAAACTTCAGGAAAATATGTACACACATGCAATTAGTGATACACGCCATGAGACTGCAATTGATACACCTGTTGTTACATGTGAGTGGATGTGTTATGACCTCTGGGAACAAGAGCTTTTCTCTCACCTTGAAGGTAACAACTCCAATATTAAATGAAATCTTTAAGCTTTGCTGTGGCATTGGGTATAAGAACCAGCTGAAGAGCTGGGACAGACTCTGCAGAACTTGAGTATTGTATGTCAT
Source organism: Ploceus nigricollis (assembly GCA_013399945.1). NCBI lineage: Eukaryota > Metazoa > Chordata > Aves > Passeriformes > Ploceidae > Ploceus > Ploceus nigricollis. Next base: position 20,254 of record VXBC01000888.1, on the reverse strand, counting down.
AAGGAATTGTCATGGGAGTTCTTTTCAAAATGAGAACTCAAAAAGGGAGTGTACGAGAAGTGGGAGCAGGGGCAGGTGCCTCGGAAGGAGTATAGAGACATTGTCCAACCATGAAGGGGATGCTGTTAAAGCCAAAGACCATCTGGAATTGACTTTGGCCAGGGATGTGAAGGGCAGCAGGGACTTCCACAGCATATGGATAGTAGAAGAAAGACTAGGAAAATGGAAGGCATTTGCTGAATGGGGCAAAGGGCCTGGGGACAAAGGACACAGAAAAGGCTGAGATAGAAAAGACAAGGGCAAAAAAAGCACTAATGAGATTTACTTTCAGGAATGCTGTCGTGGAGACAGTAAGAGTGTCTGGAGCAAGGACTACTTGCCTTCAGTGGAGGAAAATCAGGTTAAGGAACTTCCTAGATGTGTGGATTAGACAGACACAAGCCCATGGTATCTGCTGGGATGGGTCACATCCTGCAAGTGCAGTGGGAGCAGGCCAGTATCATTGCAAGGCCACTGTCTTTGAAAGGTCATGGCAATTGGCAAAGGTTCCTGAGGACTGGAGGAAAGCAAATGCCACTCCAATCATTTAGAGGGATAAGAAGCAGAACCTGGGGAACAGCAGGCTAGTCAGTCTCACCTTCATCCTGGGAAGTTGCCATTTCAAGCATGAGCAGCACAGCAGATGGAGGGACAGGGTTCTTCCCCTCTGCTCGTCACTGGTGAGACACATCTGCAGGATCATGCCCAGTTCTGGGCTCACCAGGCTAAGACAGACATGGCCATACTGGAGTATGTCTGGTGACTTGGGAGAGCTGGGATTTACTCTTGAGAAAAGAATGCTCAGTGGGATCATATCAACGTGTTTAAGCACTTCACAGAAAGTTGTAAAAAGGACTTATTTCAACAGTGCCCAGTGACATGAGCAGAGAAAATGGACACAAACTGAATCACAAGAAAATCCATTTAAAATAAGGAAAAAAAAAGAGGGTTTTTTTTGTGTAGATGAGCAGTCCTGTTGACTATGATGGGGATTAGATAATTCAGAGAAATTTCTGTATCACTGTTACTGTTTTTCTTATGCAGAACTACCAATGAAATAAAAAACTTGCAGTACCTACCTCGAACCAGTGAACCCCGTGAAATGCTATTTGAAGACCGGACCCGAGCCCATGCGGATCACATAGGACAAGGTTTTGAACGACAGACCACAGCTGCTGTGGGAGTGTTGAAGGCTGTGCACTGTGGGGAGTGGTAGGTGTTGATTGGCTTCACCTAGGTGTCTGAAAAATTCAGTTTGCCTGAATTGCCATTTATAATTGGAAGGGAGTGTAGAATAGGTTAATCTAGGATTAAAGATTCATTGAAGACTTCATGGGTGCTGGCTAAGCATTAGATGTTTGTCTGCCCTCTTTAGATTGCGTGTGGCTTTGCTGCGTGGTTGAAACCAGAAGGTACCTTGCAGTGACAGTTCAATTGCTGTAATTGAGGTGCTGTTACTGAGGTCATGTTAGATGTAAAAACACCTCACACTTCATTTTGCTTAAAGTGGTGCATAGAGACTGAGGTGTTACTTTGGCAGAGGTGCACATGGAGAGACCTTCTGGCAGTTCTTTGTGGTGTCTGGAGATAAGCAGAATTCTAATGCTTCTGCTTCCTAAGTCATGGCTGTTACAACCTTGATTTATTTATGGAAGCTCACCTAGGAAGAATCCTGTTGGAAGTTGGGTGATATTTTTGATGTCTGTCTTTAGAATTCTGTGTGAGATTCAGGAAATGAAATGGGCCTCATTTGAAGCTTGTTTACATGTTAACTAAATTAAAAACTGAATAAAAAGCCCATAACCATGTGGGCTTCCTGGTCCAGATTGAAGAGGCATTTTTCAACATCTTCAGACCGTGAAGAATGACCTTGGTTTTTGAGGTTACCTTTGCATATGTAAACACTATTAATACCTTCTTCTCTTTGTGTCTGTCTACAAATTAGAAGAGTGAATTCCCTTTGGATAAAATGATGTGAATTTGTGTTGCAGTGCATGAGTTCATTGACATAGAAAGTAGAATAATTGTCATTGGGGAAGAACTGGATTGTTCAGATGATAATGTGTTTGCCTCTTGGGCTCTGAGGTTTTCAGTTTCCTTCCTCTTCAGGTTGATGACGGTGGGAGCCTTCATCTTCCTGCTTGCTCTGACTGTGCTGTGGTGAATTAAGACTGAGCAGTAGTTGCAGGGCAAGAGCTGAGATAACTGTGTAGATCTGAGTATTTTAAATTACACTTTGCACATTTCAGAGAGGGACTTGCAAAGGAAGTAAAGAAACCAAACGAAACCCCACTCCCCAAACTTGGATGTTTGTGGAGATTAAGAAGTTGAATTGATAGTAGTTTAAGTGTCTGGGAACTTCCCATTCTCATCCTGTAGCTTTATAGCATACTTGAAAGTCCTGAAAGTTTGGGGAATAAAAAATAAGTATCAGCATTTCATTTCAGTGTAAAGACTGAATGTATCTTTTAATTCAGAATAAAAAATTGTAACTGATATATGGAGAAGAATAAAATACACAACACAAGCAACACAATAAAAGTGAGGTATTTCAGGCTTGATTTGGCCTAAATTATAATTCCTGCTTTCCCTTTCCACTTTTGTGTAATTTTGAAAAGCCACTTGTATTTACATGATGAGAACTAATCAGAGCTTGTGATAATGAAGCATCATGGATTAATATGGCACATTAAAATTATTTCAGCTATTAGTTTTGCCATAATTTGCAATCTGTGGGTGGATTTATTTTATAGGAAACAACATGAAGGAAAGTTTTGAAAAATCTAGTTTTTATTTTTGTTCAGTTTCGTTTTGTTTCTTTTTTTAATCTCTTTGAGTAGTTGAACAAATCTGAAAAGCTGGAGATATTCTGGGGTGATTAAGGCACTATGGCAGTAAAAATGCACACGTTCTAGTGATGAGATAATATATGTAAAAATAATGCTTTCTGTGAGGAGAAAATAAAACAATTCCTGGGCTGCCTGAAATAAATCCATAAAAATGGATTGAGTGTGCAAAAAAAAGCTTTGTAAGTTGCTGTAGATTTAAATGAAGTAGGATTTATTTCCTAGTTGATAGGGATGAGTGTTAATGCTAGGTGGGATAAATGTTCTCTTTCAGAACAGACAGGAACAGAACTGTTGAAAAGCAAAAAGCAGGTTATGGTGCTAGAGGACAGACATGGAAACTAAACATTGTATTTTGAAGAAGAAAAAAAATATTTGTCCTTTCCCAAGTGTGACAGGATCTTGATTTGAGGTATTTTGTAAAATTACTGTATGATGATCTTCTTTTTATTGCTTTGAGTATATACAATTTACAGAAGAACTCTGATTGCTAGCAAACATTTTAAGGATTGAACTAAAATCTGATAAATGCAGGTGTGATCATGCTGATTACTTAATGCCATTTTCATAGGTGATACCAAGTGAGCTTTAGAACTTATGAAGTGCCAGTGAAATTTTAAATTACGGAAATTTATAAGATTTTTATGTGGGAAATTTGAGTGGGTTTTTACAGGGACAGCAAAAGGCACTTGGTAGCATGGTTGTTGGCAAAATGAAACCTGTGCTTCACCAAGCAGCGCTCAAGTTTGTGTTCTAGAGCCTGAAATTGTGCTTCTCTGTATGATCATGGGAATTTCTTATATATTGCCAGTCTTTAAGCATTAGGCCAGAAATGTTAATGGTGAAACCTCTAGTTTGGATCTGTTTTGAAAAGTCACAGCAAAAGGAATCCAATCCTTTTGAAGAATGAGGTTAAGGGGAAAAAATACTGCCAAAACCAGTTCTAGCAGTTCTCTAGTAGAGGCTTAAATGGGTTTTCCTGAAGTTATCTTATGTTTTGTTTTCATTTTATATCTTTTTGGACATTAACTGAACTTCTGTGCTGTAGTTTTGCTTGGGGGTAGATACATGATACCTAAAATAAAGGTTTTGTAAAATATTATCTCAAAGTTGTGTTAAAGATAAAATCTGCAAATGCAGAATTTCAAATTATCTGATGGTATTTTTTCTCAGTTGTTTGCAAAAAGAATGTTGTGTTCTGTGACAGAATTGCAGCACAGAGCTGGTGATCCATCATCATCTTGGACAGATATATATGGACTGAGACTAGGAATGACAATGCATAAACCAGAATAGACACTGCTGGGAGAACATACTGATTTGGACTGAATTTCTCTAAGTGTGCAAAATATTCTTTCAATTGATTTTAAGTCTTAACATAATTTACAAATACTGGAGACTGCAAATGCCAATTCATATTTTAAAAATAAATACCTGCATTATAAAAGGTAGATGAATGTAGTTAATGTTTTTAACACCACCATTTAGAAGCGTTTCTGAAGCTTTTTGCTTTCAGTGTTTATATCGGGAGTATATAGATCAAAATACAGAGGCACATTTTAATCTTTAATAAGTAAAATATGTGGTCTGAAAATTCTCCCTAGCATACTTTCAGTAGTTGATCTGGGATTTTTTTTTTTCTCCTGAAAATAGCCTCAGACTGGTTATTTTTTGCTTTATTGAGGCCATGACCTAAATAAAATAAACATGTCTCCTATGTTTAAAAAGCCTGAATGTAGTGTACATCATTGCCTGCTTCCTAGAACAGTAATAACAGGACACATATATATCTTTATATAAAAATAGGTGTTCATCTTGCTTTTAAAAAAGGGCTCTTGAACATCTATTACATTCTGGGATGTTTCAGCTCTGCTGCATCAGCTGCTCCCCAGGCCCCCTACATCTATTTGTACCCCATTTTTGGAGGGGTGGAAGTGGAGTGAGGGATGTACTGGAGGGGTGGCAGGCACCAGCCTGGCCCTGCAGGTGGGACAGGCAGGAGGGCAGCAGCGGATTCTGATCCCTGGTTCCGCTCCCTGGTCCTGATGGGCAGCGCCTGGACGCGCAGCCTGTGCCCGCTGCGGGCCGAGGAGGTGCTGCATCCCCGTCAGCCCGGGGGACTCCAGAGGGGGAAGGACAGAAATCTCTAACCAGGTTCTGTCTGGCTGAGAAACTGTCCTTGAAAAACTACTCCAAGGTGAGCTTTATCCTTCATAAATGAAATCTTCGTATAATCACATTTAAATTTAAAAAATCCTTCTAAAATGCAAACCCTCAAAAGCAAGTATGTGGGGCTTTTTTTTTTTTTTTTTTTNNNTTTTTTTTTTTTTTTACATGTTTTCAGTGAGGAACAGAGTTTGGCCTTTAGATCAGGAAGTTATAAGGACTGTAGATGATTTTGCCTTTTGTGAGCTGATTCTAGATTATGTCTCCAGAGGAGCTGTATTAGTGGTATGTATTTCTTTGGGAGAGATGCTTTGGAACTAGAGATGTTTCTCCTAACAATTTGCATATGGAGACAAAGCCTAATTCAGACTGCTCCTGTGTAGTTCTCTCTAGTGAGCATAAATAGGGATGTATTTTTAAGGGATGTTTTGTGGAGGATGCCAGTATTGACTGATTATTGGCATTGTGGCAGCTTAATGTAGGTTCAGCTTTTACTCCTAACTCTGAGCAAGGTGTTTGAGGCTGAGGTGCCAAGCAGTGATTGCCACAGTGCTCCCAGTCAGACTACTGCGTGCTCAGGTACCTGTTGGGTGCACTGTGTTGGAGTGCTGACAGAGTAAGCCCTGTGTATCTGGGACAGCTGTCTTTCAGCATCTAGGCAGCCAAGAGGCCAGTTAAAAATAGAAATGAAGAATAGTGTGTTTTGTTTGCCTCTTATTGCAGCCTTTACTTCCAGTTACAAAGAAATTGTAGTTAATTTGTTTAAGCAGTTTAATGAGGTTGTGTTTTAGAATTAACTGTTCTGATCAACTTTTTTCTTATTGTTGGTAATGGTAGAGTTGTTGTGTTTTTTAAGTTAAAAAATTAGCTTTATCCTTGCTTGCAGACTTTTTGTTATTTTCTGCAGCATGGTAGTTTCAGCCTCTGACTGTGCACTTCTTACTCTTCTGTAGGTCTGAGCAGCCTCGTATAACCAAAGATGTAATTTGTTTTCATGCTGAGGACTTCTTGGAGGTAGTTCAGCGAATGCAGTTAGATTTGCATGAGCCTCCACTCTCACAGGTAAGCACACTAAGAACTGATGGTCAATATCCTGTGAGTACTAAGTCAGAGTTTTCACCTTTCCCCACCTTTTCCCTACAGTGTGTCCAGTGGGTTGATGATGCAAAACTTAATCAGCTGCGAAGGGAAGGCATTCGATATGCCAGAATCCAGTTATTCGATAATGACATTTATTTCATCCCGAGGAATGTTGTGCACCAATTCAAAACAGTTTCAGCTGTGTGTAGCTTGGCTTGGCACATCCGGCTCAAGCTCTATCATTCAGAGGAAGAACTCTCTCAAAACACAAATACTGTTGAAGCAGGGACCTCTGCAGACCCCAAGTCTTCGGTTGTTGGACTTCAGACGGACAGAATTTGTACCGTGAGCAAAGATACCTCCGAAGACACCAAATTTCCAGATGCTCTGCAGACCAAGTACCTGCAGCAGGAATTTTTGCCGATAAAACATGAACCTCTTGCATCTCTCCGAGTAAAAGAAGAGCCCATGAATGTTGATCTCGCTGAAAAGACAGTGACACCTAATGACGTCGGGGGACAGAATGTTCAGGCTAGGCTGGGTCACGCTGAGTTGACATCACTAAAGTTGGAAATGGATTCTAAATTTGAAACCGGCAACAAGGACTTAGAAGGCAAGTTGTGCCCTGGAGGTCACGTACATCCAGATGATACAAGACAACCTAGCTCATCATATCCAAAATTGCATGGACAAAGAGAGGATGATTTTTTGTGCTAAATTTGTATATATGGTTTTAAATTCCTTTTTAAAGTTAATGATGTAATAATGTAAAGATCATAAATTGTGAGGCAAGTTTGTGACTTGTCTTCGCATCTGTTACAGAAGATAGTTATGTAGCTTTGTAACATTCCTCAGTGCCTGTCCATAACTGTGAAGTATCAAAGCACTTAGGGCCAGATGCACTGTAAACACTGCAGGTTTAACATAAAGAAGTCTTTAAATAATTTTGAGTTGTAGGTTTTAGAGTAGAGCTGACATTTAACATATATATTTTTTGTAAGATGAGCCAGAATTCTTTTTGACAATTCCAGGCTTTTCCATAGAGCTTATTTATACCAATTTTTTCATTTTAAATGTGTCAGCACTGTAGTGTAAATATCTTTTTTAAGAATCTTTTTAGTGTGATTTATACTGAAATGTGAGCCGCTTAATAAAGGTTCATAATAACAGATTGGTTTTATTTTTGGGTCTGCAAAAAATAATTCAGTTCAACTGCCTCTCTTAGTGGTTATGTTTCTACCTGCCACTAATGCATAGGATGCCCTTACACCTTGAGGGTGAGGAGCTGTAGCAAACTGAAGTAGAGCTGAGGCATCTTTGTAAATGCAGATTAGTCAGAAGGCAGAATCAGTCCTCCCTTCACACGATTCCTTATGGGTGCTCATTCCAGGCACTCCCCAAACTCCTGCTGTCAGATACTCATGTGGAACAGGGAGACAGACTGTCTGTTTGGAGGGCAGTTGGACACGCAGTGGGCTCCAGGAGTGCTACCAGTACCTGCCTGCATCTCTCTAGATGAGCTGGTGCAAGGGAGCAAACTCTCTCCTGGGCTTTGCCTCTTGGCCCAGCTCAGGGCACAGTTCAGACAGTTCTACTTCACATAAAAAAAAGACTCAACCAAAAAACCAACAAACCCACAAAAGAAGCCAAAAAAGCAAACACTCCCTCAAATCTGTTATCTGACTGCAATTAAAAGAATATTTAAGTCGTTACTTACCAAGCTAAAAAGGCCTCAGCTTTGGCAGTGGCCTGTAATTCACAGAGACATACCTGGATTTGAATTGCTCCCTGTGCTGATAGTGCCAGACAATAAAGAGGCTGTGTTGCCAATATGTGTAGTGGGAAGGTTCCTCATGAGTCACAGTTTGGAAGCAAGAGGTGTTTCATTAAGAAAATAACAGCAGTGTCCAAGTTAACTGTTCTCTTTCCCCGTCTATGGAACACTTGGATTCTTTTAGGTTGTGTTCTGAGGGAAGATGATTTCAAGGCTAGCTAGCATCTGATCTGGTAACTCTGCCATTTAACCTATTTATTCTCTGTATATTGTACTCCTGTGTGGTTCACACACAGCCGAATGATACGTCTTTCTTGGATAGCTGCACACAGCAGTGAACTGCCCTACAGACTGTCCTTCAGCTAAATATGTAAAACTTCATATCCAAGGCCAATTATTTCCAAAGCCCTCTGTATCTCTGATCTTTGTTAGGAATTTTCTGTATAGCATTTTTGAAAGTTGTACATCCTTAAGTACCCAGTTTATAAACTTTGATGCAATTAGTGGTCACTTTGGCTTCATTTGTAGCAATAGAAAAATGTGATTTTCAGGCGATGTCCAGTTCAACTACCTGAGGTCCTTCTGTCATAAATCCTTTTTTCCTTATAGGTTGTTAAAATTTAAAATGTTACTGCATACTCACAGGTGGCACTGAAATCAGCTATTTATTAGATGAGTGCCCTGATTGGCTTAATCCAAAATAGGTCTGCCAAGAAATTGTTAATTAAATCAATATTTGAATTGCTAAACATTACTCCTGCATAGCCATAAATATGTATTAGAGAAGCAATAGAAATGTGAGTCTCTTGGATGTGGCTAATATGTCCTTAAGTCTTACTACTGTTTTCTTTAATGCTGGCTAAGAGATTACTACCAGTTTTCCAGCCTCAGGGATCTTTCTTTCCCCTTTGCTGTGAGCAAATGATTCATGTGTGATGTGGTAAGTTATTGCTCTAGCAGATTCTGATCTGAAAAAATTAATTTTTTCATGTAAGAATTTGAGCCTTCCTTATAGCAGGAATGTGTTCTCAGCTCCCTTTGTTTTCTGGATTTTCTGGAAATAATGCTTCCACCTGTAATCTCTGGCTTCATGAACATCCATATACAGTTACTTGGCCATTCCTTTCTCTGTGCTGCCCATGGGAGAACAGCAACAGAGCAGAGCTGCAGGTTATAGCTTGCACCAAGCATGCAGCTCTGCAGGTGGGATAGATGAGGGCTCCAGCTTTAGCCAAACCAGCCTTGCCAGATACTGCTTTTTAGAACAAAAACCACACAAAACAAACTCCCAAAACTATTTAGTTGACTCAGAATAACAGTCTTACCAGTGTGCTGGTCATGCATATGCCGACCATTCATTTGGGTTCAAGTCATTTTTGGTAACCTGTCAGATTTTAGTGAGGTGTGGACATACACCCCCAGGACAGCTGCCAACTTTCTGCAGCATAGGCCCTGTCCAGACAGAAATAATAAATCTTTGAAAATGATGGGCAAATACAACTTTAGACTTATGAGTAGAACTTTGTTTCCTTTTGGAGACCTGTTCAGTGGTCTTGAACTTTTGCTCAGGTATCTTAGTCCTGAGATTTTGCTTCTGAAGTGCCCACATATTCAACCCATTTTTTTCTTACCACTTGCAGAATTTTAAGAGATTTTTTTAAGTGGCAGCTTTTTTGCAGTTTTTATGCATTCTTTTGGTTTTTTGAGACTGACTAGGTTCTCACTTTAGGCAGAATTCCTTGCAGACAGAATTTGAACCGTATTGGGATTTTCAGTGGCTACCAGACCGTCCTTTGCATTTACAGATGTCTGCCGTCTGGGCTGACTGGCTGCATTACTGTTTACTTTTTACTTGCTTTTAAAAGAAAAGATTTAAAAGAAGTGTCCTCTCCCTGTGGTATGTTCATTTTAATGAGGTTGTCCTTTGAGAGGGAAGTACTTTTTCTGAGAATTTCACCTCCCAAATTGTTCATTAATCTGACAAAGGCTTTGCTTCAGTCCTGTGCTATAGCCTTTATTCCTGCTGCATACAACTTCAGACTTTTGCTTCAGCAATAAATCTTTCACGTGTTCTGCTGTACTGAAATTAGTCCTTGCTTATTGCTTTTCTCCCTTCTCTGGATTTTGGTGATATATAAATCTTTGTTATTTTGGCTGAAATATCCAGTGTTTTAGTTGTCTCTCTTGGCCCTTGTTCTTGTGCAGATTGGGGAGAGCTACCTGATGCCATTGGTGCTGTTCCTATCTCCCTGCACATGCAGTGGTGCTCCAGTTAATAACATGATGTGCAGAAAATTAGATGTTTTCCTAGGTCGTGGTACATATTTTTGGGTAGCAAAGAATTGCATTGTTGCAGTTGCTAAAAAAGCTTTCAAGGGGGTAGCTGCTTTTTTTTTCTTTTAATATTACTGGATCTTTTGCATTTCACTAGCAACTGACTTCATGTGTTACATACAAGTGTTACTCAGTGTTGTGTCACCCCCAGCCCTCCAAATGCCTGAAAATTGACTCTGAAAGAACATTTTCATTACAGGTACTGCTGGCATGCAGATTTTCCCTTCCTTGTTACTATAGCGAATATTTCAATACTACTTTACTGAAATATTAACTCTATCTAGTATTAGAAATAAAGTATTATTTTAGAAGATGATGATTTAATTCTTCATCTGTGAAAGAATTCCTTGGTGATAAATAAAGTTGATTTTTAAGTGGATATACATGTGCACAGTAAATAAGTTGGAATTGCAAAAGATGTAGGAAATGGAAATCGCAAATAGTAGAATGCTGTGAAGGCGATCCAAATTACAGATTTGGAAAATCGAGTAAGTCTTCCAAGAAACATAAGACTGGTATTCATTTATCAAAATGACTGTTTTTTAATATCTGCATGTGAATAAGATGCTGAATTGACCAAAATAAATCCATAATTTTTCCTTGTTCATTGACAGAATGAACTGTTGTGAGATAGTACACTGCCACGTGACCCTGCTAGGCTGAAAGCTGTACTGATTCTGATCAAGAGATCAAAGAACTCCTCAAGCTTCTCAAATGTAATTTTATTTATTTTCTTGTAGTGGTCAGGTATGTAGAGAGCCTTGTGTTTAGGCAGCGCAGCACCTGTACCTTACCAGGATATATCCAAGCTGGAAATGGAAAGGACAAGTTTTCACTGCTTTGTGCTTTGCTGTGAATGACTGTCAAGAATGTTTTATTTGATTATGAGTCACTGTGTTCAGCTGATATTTTATTACTTTCTTAAACAGATGAAATGCACTTTAAAATTGTATAGAAGTTACTGATATTTTGTGCAGATCCCACTGAATTTGCAGCATATGTGGGAATATTTGGGGAACTGATTCCCATCAGTCACTCATTTCATTTTTCTTAAAAATGCAAGTTATTTTGTGTTCTGTTCAGAAGCAGTGATTGACTTCACAATATTTAGGTTGCTGTTTCTGTTAGAATCATCAGGGATACTGACGTTAGAAATTTAGTGTATTATATTCTAACCACTGTTTTTCTCTGTGCTTTGATGCTGATATGATCTCTGCTTTGAAGCCGTGCTGTACTTGAGTGCCAGCTAAACACTGATCTTCTCTTGTTCTGGTCATGCTGATAGATGAGCCTACTGATGAGGGCGTTAGTCCTAAATAGTCCTTTAATATTTGGTGTACAGTTACCTGATACAAACATTGATTAAAACAGCAATTTAAACTTCTATTTTTATCAAGTTTGATTTTTCAATAGCTATTTTGATACTATGTTTTATCATTTAATTTGCCATCCACTGGAATGATGGTGCCATGTCGGGTGCAGCTCAGGCCTGTGTTCCAAGGACTGTGCTTTTTATGGGAGCTTGTTCATCTGGTTGTGTTGAGACAAAGTGGGGCAGTTAGAAGAGAAAGCTGTTCCTGGTGTCTGGAGATGAAAATTTTGAGAATTAGACCTGTGTGTGGGAGACTATGTAACATAAGTCAAGGCTGCTAAGTCTTTATTCTTAGCATGCAAGAGTAACACTCAGGTACTTGCCAATGTGAACTGAAGCAATTGAGACTTTTAATCACAGAAATGGAATTTTTAGACTAAAAAACATCTTTAAGCGGTGATTTTTTTCATGAACTTCAGAAAGAACACTGAGATAAAAATTAAGGCAGATTAACTAAGCTCACATTCTCATTGCTTTCCTGTTTCTTGCTCTTAGGCTGTTGTTCTGCACTGTAGGGAGACTTTTCCTATATTAGTCTGCTTAGGATGTTGGTTTTATTAGAAAAGGCAAATCCGAGGGAATGGTGTCACCGAGTTGCAGATTTTCCTATTCCTTATCCCACTTCAGTACAAGTCCGAGTAGAAAATGCAGAATTTATATTGAACAGTACTCTAGTGGTCCAGCTGCAGAGATTCCTTAAGTTGCCTTAGTTCTCAAAGCCTGATGCTTTTCAGCAGCAAGTTGATATCCAGGCCCATTCAGGTCCACACGGCTCATATGGGAGATGAACTTCATCAAAACCTTAAAAAACAGTAAAGTTACAGTGAAAAGGTGCAAATGCTCTTTTCACAACTCAACATAGTTGTTTTTGCTGGAATCCTAATTAAAAAGCATAATGTGTTCATGATAGTGCTATGTTTTCCATGCTAGTAAATTCAAACAACTTATTTCTGAGGATGCAATTATTCAGGAGCTTTATTACTGAAAAGCCATGTTATTTTTTCCCAAAATTATATTGATGTTAAAATAGGGAACACCTGATGTTAAAATTCTGAGTTTCTGGGAGTCTCATAGTTTTCACTTTCAATTCCACTTTGTGTCACCCAACTTTTTACACTGTGGAAATATGAAACTTTTCGTGAGGTTAGGCAAACATTTTGCTTCTGTGCTATGACGCAGATATGTCAGAAAATAATACTGATAATACATCTCTCAAATGGTTGTGTACCCCTGTCCTGTGCTAGTTCAAGCTTTGATATTGCCCTCTGTGCCTGGCAGTGCATTTTGTGTGTGTCTGCACATGTTCTCAGAGCATTCCGGTTAAACTTTGTTACAGGTGGGGATGCACATGTCACATAACTGCACTTTTCAAGTATAAAAGAACACAAAACTGGATACTGTTCTAAAATGGCAACAAATCAAGAAAATCAGTATGAATTGGCAATTGAAAAGTTCAGTTTCATGACCTTTCACACGTGTTAATGATTTTCTGTAATCAGACAAAAGCAGATACTTGCCTGCAGTGCATGCTGAAGTGTTCAAACTTGTGTAAATGATGGAAAGAGAGAAATTATGTAGAATGTATCTCTCCATGTCCAATATATATCATCAGTACAGAGAAATACTTCCATTTGGATCAACAAGCTTTTGAATTGCCATTTAAAACAAAGCTCCTGAAGGCCAAGTTCTCTCCTTTGCCCCCCATCAGCTGCTGCAGGGAGCTGAGACAACATCCTTGTGCCTTTTTTATCACAAAATAGTGTGAGCCATCTCAGCATAGAGCTCTCCTTTTTCCTGCCACCTTCAGCAAATTTGCTTTTCACTTGTTTTATCCTGTTACTGAAGATCAGTTGGTAAATTTAGGAAAATGTGTGAGGAGCATTGGTTCCACTTCCAAGCTGTGATCAGCACCTTTGAGAACAATGTAATTATGAACAGATGTAGTTAATTCCTGCAGCTGTTTCTGGAAAGGTCACAGTGGGCTATAGTGTACTTTGTATCACAGATCCTTTTGAGTGAAGTTCTGATAAGGCAGAGATGTGTGCACAAAGATCTCACACTGTTCAGGTCAGTTAAATATGATACAAAATTCTCAAAAGGGATATGCTTTTGTCCAAGTTCCCCTGTAAGGACAAGGAATTTNAAAAAAAAAAAAGCCAAACCCACAACCAAAACTGAAATTGATGATTTTTTTCTGTTGAATTAGAGGCAACAATTAAAAGGAGATCTGTAAGGACTGTGTGTGATTCTAGTTAATTAGAGATGCCAAACTTTCAGATAATTGTTACATCTGCAGAAGAGAAGGGGTTTATTAAGAGGGCAGAGTCACCATTCATGGCCTATCTTGCTAATAATATACCAACTTCCAATGAAGCCAGTTCTTATTCTTCCATCTTTTGTTTTATGTCATAACAATCAATTACCATTGTCAGCTTGGCTGAGAAAAGCTGCTCTGCTCTCCTGAGCAGTATGGGGCTGTTCTGGCATCCTCTCAACAAGAGGGTTTGGAATTTTATTCTTCCAGAATCATCAGATGAGAAAGGACTATGGGTGTTATTTTATGGTTGGTCCCATACCTACCACAGGTAAGTGTGTGTGTGAGTGGAGATAAAATCATCTTGTTAGAGGTGCTTGAATGCTTGTTCCACACTTGTATCACTACTTGTTAAGTGGGTCATCAAAGTTTACCTAAACTGGAGGTAGGGCTTTAGATACACTTCATAAATTTTGAAAGTAGCCATAACAAACGCACAAGGTCTAGACTGCCTGCCATGGAGTGGCATTCCATTCCAGGAGGGGCTTCATGGCCCGGGTTCCCATTTTCAGAACAGAACCAAGTGGGATGTGCAGATGTAGCCTGTTCTCCCCACCCCACACACAATACTCTGTTCTGCCCACCCCACACAGAGGTACCTGTGGCGCCTGCACGTGTGTGCTTGCTCTCACAGCCCCTGTAGCCAGCAGGTCTAAGAGCATGTTCTGAGATTAATGTACCCCTCCCCACAGCTCATCCTAATCACAAGTGCCAATTTTACTTGAAAAATCACTCCAGACTGAAGGAAGTCCAGGGGAACCTCACATAAATGGGCAAAAAGTCTCAAACAGAACAAGATCCTTCCATTAAGTATTTTTCAGAACTACACAATGCATAGATATATCTCCTACAAACAACTGTTCCTGCTAGGCACTCCCCATAAATGACCTGATGCACACATCTTGGGGTTGGGTACATGGGTTTGTTTAGTAAAAGCCAAGGAGTTGTTATAATAAAAATAAAGGATTTATAAATATTTTACATTTTTTTGACAACAGCTATGGTTTAGAATTCTTTTGTCACTGTCTCTTCCTGGCTTCTCCTTTAGCAAGGTAGGACAGTCAACCTGAAATAATATGACTTAAATTAATTTTATAGATCATTTGTTACCTGATATTTGGAATTGTGATTCATTGCCTTAGAAGGGAACATGTTGTTTTCTTAGATAAAGCTCTTTCAGCAGTCTCCCACAATATGGTTCCTCTGTATTTTTACCCATGTCTGTGTGAT
The DNA here is from genome assembly GCA_013399945.1 of Ploceus nigricollis. Classification (NCBI taxonomy): domain Eukaryota; kingdom Metazoa; phylum Chordata; class Aves; order Passeriformes; family Ploceidae; genus Ploceus; species Ploceus nigricollis. The sequence goes on along the minus strand of VXBC01000888.1, from coordinate 5,099 downwards.
GAAACAGCAAGAGTAAATCCAAACACTTCAGGCAGACTTTTTTCCACAGACAAGTACAGTTGAATGTACATACTTAAAATTTTATTAGTGAGACACTTGTCTAGGTATGTCCTGTTACCCTAGACTGTTTTTCATTCACTTGACATTCTTTTGTCTCTAGGAAGTGTAAATGGATCAGTACTTTCAGGATGCATGTTAATAATGTCCCAGATAACTGCTACAGTTGATTTTGGTGTTACTGTATCTCCTGAAAGAGCACTTTAGTCCACAAAATACGCTTGTAGTTCCAGTTCTTCCCTGAAGTCTTATTCACTTGTTACCTGAAAAAGGTCATTTCCTCACATTTGAGTTTGCCAGTGCTCCATGAAGCCAAGGCTCCACCCCCAAAAATTTCATATCCTTGAGTATTAAAAACTATCTTGTTCAAGTACTACTTTGGGCAGGTACAAATGCAGTACTGAACTCACCCTGTATTTTCAGTCTCTTGCAACACTGGTGATTTCTCACTTGGAAAAGAATCACCATTGTCTCCGTCTTCTCTGGATCTCAGGACTGCTGGCACAGCTCAGCTACCGACTGTGTTCCCTAAGGTTAACATATTGGTTATGGGCTGTTTCAGAAGCTTAGAAAACTGCTTATTTTTACAGTGGTAATGGAGTCTCACTGTCAAAAAAAAAAAAAAAAAAAAGGTGTATTACTTTATTCCTTTTCTTGCTCTTATTTGGCTGCTGGCAATTGTTACTGATTTTTAAAGCAAATTTAGCTCCTTATGGAAATTACTGTTAACTGGGTATTTGATGACTTACAGCGAAAGCAGCAGAAAATGTTAGTCCTCTTTCCCAGGATTATTCCATGTGCTGAATACTCTGCATAGAACACTTGTGGTTTCTTTGACAAGGTCTTCTACCTGCACGTGAAGAACCCGTATCTTATTCCATGTAACAAATAACAGTAATCATATTAGAACAGCTTATGTTGAACAAATACTTTTATTTACAAGAGCATATGTGAGTAATAAAAAAATGAAACATGTCTACTTTCAGTCTTCAGCCTGCTTTAGCTTAAGTCTCCAGCTTAATTCGTTTGGCTTTCTAGTTTGAAGATCAAATCTGTGGCAAAGTGGTAATAATCTAGTAATTCGGTGCCAGTCTTAGCACTGGGAACCACCTGGCACAGCCTAGTCTCTTCGTACATAGAAGATATTATATCCAAGTTCAACCATGCCCCCGATCAGCAAGGCCCAGAGCGGGATGAACACGTAGGCCAGTTTCATGGTGGTGAACCGCTGCAGCTTCGCACACAGGGCGAGGCAGAAGGCCAGTTTCAGCAGCATTGCAATGAGGTACCAGACTTTCTTCTTCATGTTCTGCGAGCCATTGCGAGGGTCAAAGCCAGACTTGCAGCGTCCAGCCATTTTTACAATTAACATAACTAGAAGAATTGTGTCAAATATCCACACTGGAATAAAAATGAGGAACCAGTTCCACGGTGCTTTCTCATCCAACTTCAGCACCAGCATGATCAGGAAGAGTAAGGTAAAAAGCCATGTCAGCAGCACTCTTTGCGCCAGGGACATTCTCATTTAAACAGCTTTGAGGGGAAGGCCTTCGCTGTCAGCAGCAACCTAACAAAACAAAAAAGGGGAGGGAAGACATCAAAAGATGGCACTACACCACCATTAGGCATATTCCATAAAGGAGACCAATTCCTTGCTCTTGCTTTCCCACTCCTAACCTCACCCACATACTGCTTCCTAGCACTTTCATAATTACCATGCTCAGTTGAACAGTGTTTGTTCCAGTCCACCATTCCCTTGAGTGCCTTAAGTCAGCTGTGTAGCTGCCTTATCTAAATTTGTTCTGTGAAACAAACTGTAGTTTAATCCTAAACAAGCTGTCAGACTCATTTAGGGATTTTTGAATGCTAAGAATATGTTTAGATCCATTTTCCACCAGTAAATGAGGCACTCACAGCTAACACTTGAAAACAAAACATAACAGTTCTCTGTCTGTAACAAAATAACCACAGTAAAACACGAACCAGCACAAAGGAGCACAAAAACCCTCGGAGAGATCCTGCAGTTTGCAGCGCTGCAGCTGAAGTGATCTGGGCTCAAACTGAGCCAGTGAGCACTGCCCAGCTTTCTGTCAGCCAGCAACCTTGAAATTACTAAAAGCTACAGATAACGATGCTTTTTGGCAGGTATCTCAAGTATTTCAGACACTGGCTGACAGGTTTATTGGCTGGGTAGGATATTTAAATTTCTCTGTAGTCATGACGAAAGAAAAACAAGACAAATGCTTCTGCCACTACAGTCAAGAAAGTGAAGTTTTTATATTCCTAACTGGATAGTTTTTACCACTGCATCTGCCAAAAGCCTTTCACTACAAGTGTAAAAACCAGAAGTGTGAAGGACTGTGATCTTCCTCTAGATTTCATGCTACAAAAATGAATACTTTTTACCTGTGAAATGGTGCTGAAATAGGTATTTTAATTATTTTTAAAAATTGAGTTAAATTTTTACTAATTCCCTTTAGAACACAAATAGTCTTTCACCTGAAATAAGAAAATGAGCTTTGATTTGTTCCAGACTACAAAAATATTTAAATTACTGAAAGTGTGATGTTGTGTTCTGAAGCATTGAATCCTCAGCACCAGATGCTGAGGGAAGGACAAGAGCTGCTTCCCCTCTGTGCCCCCAGTGCCTGTGCCCAGAAGCTGCTGCTGCTTCCTGTGTGTTACTACCAAGGCACACAACATCACCTGACTATGGCTGCTGAACTCACCCAATAAACAGAAATCTACTGCCACCTTTTTTT
>VXBC01000883.1:0-14431 GCA_013399945.1 Ploceus nigricollis | reverse complement strand
ACAGCAGACAGAATACTAATTATTATGAAAACTAGATAACTTGTAGTCAATGAATATTAATTCCTTTGTTTACTAATATATATAAATAGGAGAAAATTTTTGTCATCTCAGTGCTGATGNGAGAAAATTTTTGTCATCTCAGTGCTGATGGTGGCTTATAAAAAAGAGGGAGAGGGACTTTCTACACAGACAAATAGTGACAGGATAAGGGAGGATGGTTCCCTAAAAAAGGGAAGAGTAGATATTTGGAATAAATTCTTTGCTCTGAAGGCAGTGAGGCCTTAACACAGGTTGCCCAGAGAAGCTGGGAATGCTCCATCCCTGGAAATGTTCAAGGCCAGGTTTGGACAGGGCTCAGAACAACCTGGTCTAGTGGAAGCTGTCCCTGCCCATGGCAGGGAGGTTGGAACTGGATGGGTTGAAAAATATAATTTTTCAGGTCATTTCTAATGCAAATGATTCTGAGATTGATCTTCGATCTGAGATTGATTGATTGATTGATTGATCTGAGATCTGAGATTGATCTTTGATCAGAGTATCAGTAGGATGCTGCTCATCAGGAGCAGAGGTTTCCGTGAACTCAGGTATGTGGAGACCCAGAGGACCACAGCTGAAGCAGGAAAGAGATGTTATTCCTGACACTATCATCAGCCTCTGGAGTGTTCTTTGGCAAATCACTGGCTCTTTGTTCATTGTCAGGAGAGACTAAATGCAAGCCTTAATTATGCAGTGACTGGATCCACATGAAGGATTTTGGCTGTTTATTTATTGCCTCTCTGACACACTGGTTACTAACTCAGAGGCCATGCAGAGGTGGTTACAGGGCAGTGATTTTGGCTGCTTTCCCTGTATTTGTTGGCAGGAGCAGCGAATGCCCGTGGCCAGGAGGAGCAGCCAGCAGAGAGGGGTGACCCTGAAAAGGCGTGGAGTCCTCTGGGTCGCCTGGCCCTGGCTGTTTAGGGGGCTGCTCCAGGGCCTCATGAGTTGATTGGTGTAGCACATAGCCAGGCAAATATTCTTACACAACCTTAGGCCTGCTGGTTTTGCCATTTATGCCTTTTTTTCATGACCATCTGACTGTGCTTTTGCTAACAAAGCTTACGTCTTTAACAGGGACACAGCAATGTGCCAAAGGTCAAACCGTGTGTCTGCAACATCAGCCTCATTACTCAAGCTACACAACAGGATGCCTTCATGCATGCTTTGTGTTAATTATTGTGGAAAATGCCACTGTAAAGGTGATTTGTAAGGACAGACTTTGCACAGCCCTGACTCAATGTGTGCAACCCTAACACAGTGTTTAGCAGCCTCCTCTCACCAGCGATGGTTCTCCAGAGATATGAGATGCTTCTGAAGGTAGTGTTGTTTATCTGTGGCCTGATTCCCCAGCACTGCTTGCTGTGTACATCTCCCAAGTGTTTTAGTGTCTGCCAGACTTCTGTTGGCAGGATTAACCTCTCCAGCTGGGTCACTATTGGGTTATTTCCCTTTGATATCCTCAGTGTTTCCCAAGCTCACCAGCTGCAACACTTTGTGACTCAGTCTTTGCAAGGACCACAAAAAACACAGATGTGTGAAAGATATTGTGAAGTTGGCACAAAACAAAAAGAATTGTGAGGTAGAGATTAGTTTTCGATTACTGTTTTATTGACATGATTGAATACACAGTCAGGTTTTATAATTCAGGATTGTGGCTGCTAAAAGTGGTAATGGGCAAGGGTAGCTATTTGAATTGCTAGGGAACTACTGAATCTGCCTGCTATTCCAGGGGTTGAGTTTCAGACTGAGGGAGGGTGGGTTCATGATTCATTGGCAGCTGTTTGTTGTTTGGAAAAAATTCCCTTTCCCTGGAATGTGCAAATGAAAAAATAATATCCCCTTGGTAAATTGTGGGAGTGAAGGGTGGAGAGGAAGCTAAGCCATTCTATCTCCAGTTTGGTGTAGGGTAAGGGAAATTAGATTTCTATGTTTTTCTTTCATTTCTGAACATCTTCCACTGTGTGAGAAGGGACAGGAGGAAGGAAGGTTCCTGTTTTTTCAGTAGGTGTAGCTGGCAGTGAACAGTGACTGCGTGGCAGCTGCGTCATTCTTCCCAGACTGGACATACTGGCCCCTGCAAGCCAAACTGTTAATCTGAAAAAGAATTAAAAAAAAAAAAAAAGAGGGGGAAACAATCAGCATGGAGTAAGAAAGGCAGATGTGTAAAGAATAACCAGCAGGAGTAACCAAGCAAGGCAGAAATAACAGAGTAGTGCCCCTGGTGAACATGAAGTGCCAGGAGGGGTGGGATCAAGAGCAGCCTTAGGAAGGTGACAACATGTCACCTTCATGGTGAGAGCTCTGCTCTCTGCTCGGGGGAAGCCTCGTACCTGTGCCCGCTTGCGGAAGGCCTCTTGAGCAGCCTTCTTGTTCTCATTTTTGCCCAACCATGCAGCCAGGGCAGAGGCTTGCAGGGCTCTCCCGTAGGAAAAGGTCAGTTTCCAAGGCTTAGGCAGAGGGCACTGATTCATGGCATTCAGGTTGAGAGAAGCCTCCTCTTCACTCTGACCTCCAGACAGGAAGCAGATTCCTGCAAGAAAGCGGTTTTGAGGCTTAGAAATAGAGCCACCAGCCACCTCAGTCCCTGATCTTTACTTGCCAGAGGAGCAGGCATGTCAGAGGTAGGAGAGAGAGCAGGAATGAAGAGATAGGGATGAATCAGGAATCACCAGGAACAGCAGCAGGAACCGTGCGGAGGAGAGTAGTGACAGTTGCTATGGCTACATCCTGAGGGGTGTACTTCTTGGAGCAGGAATGCCCAGCCGTCACCATGTTGGGTTTCAGCAGTGTCCCCTCCAGGTACACGTGATGATCATTCAGAGCCTTGTAGACAGCAGCCAGAACCTGAAAACAGGAGGATTGAATACAGACCTCTGCTCAGATCTTCACCTCAGGCTGCTGTGGAAAGACAGCTTGTTGTTTGGTACTGTAGCAAAATTTAATTGAATTTTGCTTTCTCATTAACTTTATTTCTGGGGTTGCAGTTGTAGAGGCCCCACTGCTTTTGAGATGACCAGGATACAACTCTTCATATTTAAGGGATTTGTCCTTGCTGAAACTGAGGTAATTGGGTTTGGTAATTGGATTTTGAGATTGAGAATGCTTATATTGTCATTCAAGTGAAAATCCAAAAGCGTGGGAAATACTCTTGGATTTCCTGTTAGTTTGTTATGTGCCTAGGAGCAGCTCATTTTTGTGATGCAGTTATGAAGGACATTTTTGGTCAAATCTCTTGAAGATCTGTGAGCACAAACTGCACAAAGTTTAGCTGCAGGTTTGTGAGCGGGAGCACAGCGGGAGGAATCTCTTCTTACCTTCTCTGTGACATACTGACAGCGCTGGAGATCATGGTCTCCATCAGGCAGGATTTCTGGCTCCACAATGGGCACCAAGCCATGCTAGGAAAAGAAAGACGGGATTCTTTAGGGCTATGGAAGTAAAACTGTTGCTGTTTGTCCTGACTGTGGTGGTATTCCTTCACACTGTGCTGCCCGTCCTCCTTGTCTTTCCCAAAACCCTCACAGGGATTCTCCTTTCGAGCTACCTAGTGTATTATCACAGGGAACAGGGAGAAGGGACAGCAGCATCTCAGGAAAGGTTGCTGGAGGGGAGGTACCTGCTGGCAGATGCTGGCATAGCGTGCCAATGTGTTGGCATTCTCTTGGATGGCGAGTTGAGAGGGTGTTGTGCTGGTGATCTTCAGCACTGCACGCCACTTGCCAAAGTCAGCACCATCTTTCTTGTACTGGGCACAGCGTTCAGCCAGCCCATCCAGCCCTGCAGAGGGAGAACAATGCTTCACTGAGAGCTGCTCTTCAGCATGGAGATCTGGAAAGTACTGGAGACTCCAGCCAAGGCTGCGTCTCAGGTGAGTCACCCTATGGCTTTGGCTGCCCGGGCCATAGCTTAGGCTCCTTGTGTCTCTCCTTACCTTGGATGGTGGTTTCTCCATTTGTTCCTGCTAGAGGTGCTGTGCCTTTATCCAGCTGTGGAGGTCAGAAAAACAGGAATGCTTAGAGAAAGGTGGGAATTGGTCTAATTCTTACATTCTTACCCATGTTTGGTCTGCCTTTGAAGGCAGACTGTTACTAATGTGTGGACCTTAACATGCCCAGGGTGCAAAGGAAGGAAATGTTGGAGCAAAGGGGAAGAAAAAGGAGTGAACTGGGTAAGAGGAGGGGCAGTGTGTATATAGATGCCTGCAGGGAATGGCTCAAGAACTCTGTCAGATGTGGAAAGAATTAGGTTTAGGTTACTGCATGGAGAGACTTATTTGCAGTGANATGATTTTCTCTGAAAATGGGATTTGGATTATGGTGCCAGCCCAGCACATACAGATACTCACCTTAATTCCCACCACAATGCCTTTTTCCTTGATGATTGCTGGGAATGGCTTTCCACTGCTGTCCTTCTGATAGAGAGTCTCATGGAAAAGGATCACTCCTCCAATGCTCTGGTTGATGGAAGTGTCCGAAGAGAAGAGGATCTCTCTAAAAGCTCGGCGGTTCTCCTCCGTGTTCTCCACATTGATCCGCTGCAGCCTGTTCCCCATGGTACCTAGTGAGGTGGACAAAGAGGTTCTAGGCTTGGCCAGCCTCCTGGTCCCAGTAAGCAGTAATGAACTGGGGCTTCAGTTCAGAGCTTCTCTTCTCAACCCATAGTTTGTAAGCTTTTGTTGTTATAGCTGCAGCCCTGCCTGGCTGAATTGTTCTGCTCAGACAACCGTTTCAAAGTGTTTTTCATCTACTCCACTGAATTCAAATATGAAGCAAAACTAAAAGGAAAAAACATCTTGCATACTGCTAACTGATTGATGTCCAGAACTTACCCACTGATTCATCTGCAGCTAGGATCCCCTTTCCTGAAGCCACAATCCGCTGAGCAATGTCTGCAAGAGCTTTCTTCTGCTCTGGAGACAGCGCTGGGAACTGGTGGGTCATGTTGACTTATCTGTGGGAGAGAATTCCTGTTACAAGTAATTACAAGTAATTACTGGAGGCTGTGAACCAGTGACACCACTCAGGTGTTTCCTCTGCAGGGCTCTTGGTGCTTGTCTGGTCCATGTTATCATAGGCAATATGACCAGAAATCCATTTGAGTTCTTCTAGGCTTGGTGTGTCTGGAAAAACTAGAAAGAAATGCAGGAGACACATCCTGCCACATCCTTCTAGAACCAAAGTGGGAAAGACTCTGCATTTTACCTGGATTTGCTCAGAAAATAAAGGAAGGTCAGTCTGTCATAAAAACATGCACCAAGTAACAAGTAAGTAAATTGCTGACTCTGCATACTTTTTGGTTCCTGTCAGTAAAATGCCAGTTATTCCATTGCTTACCTTTACACATTTCCTAACACTGCTCCTCTTCTATTTCCTGCCTCTGTTGGCAGTATTTGCTGCTGTGTCTGGTTGATGTTCCATCCCTAACCTTTTGCCTGGGTTTGTAATTCTTCTCCCTATGGCTGCTTTCAGAACTGTAGTGCATTGCTTCCTCTACAGAAGATTTGGAGCCTTAGGAGAATTCACCCCTTGTGAAGTCTGTGGGGTCAGGGTGACCCCAAGACTGTAGAGAGTCTCTTTTTCCCAGCCCACAGCCGAAGAAGGAGTCAAGATGTGTCGGGTTTGCTGTTCAAGGTTGTTTATTTTCTCTTATCTAAAAACATAGTTTCTCTGACCTGCTGAGCTCTGTCGTGCAAGTCAGGTCATGCTAGACTGCCCGCCTCTGCACTGATGTTAACATTTTATACTAAGAACTATGTGTACTTTATTTACAATACTGTTCCAATACCCATCATCTGTATTAGACAGTGTGTCTCTATTCTAAATTAATAAGGAAGTGTCTCTATCACAGCAGAATATGGAGGACAAGAAGAAGGAGAAGAAGGACAGGGCATGCCCAAATCCCTCCATCTTGCCTCCTGAACCCCCATGCTAAAAACCCAAAAATTCTACTTTTTCACCCTGTGTCACTCTAATCATTCTATTCAAACCCTTGTGACTTGTAATTCTTCATACAAAGTTGGTAGTTTTTTCCACGGGTTAAAATTGAAGGCACAGGTGTTTTTGACTTCGTGCCAAGGTCTCCGAGCCCCCTGCCAGGGTCTCAGTGCAGCCAGGGCAGGCAGAGGAATGCCCTGGCTTACCACAAACCCTCAGTTCTATCTTCTTAGCTGTGGTAGAGGGTTACCAGCTGCAACTACCCAGCAGCTGAAATCTGGATTCTGTCTTGATATGACAAAATTCTTGGTCTTATAAAGTTTTGGTTATATGGCATTAAATTACAGTTTCTCTGATCATCTGAATAGTCAAAGTTACTTTTCTGAGTGTATAGGCATGTAAGTCTGAAACAGAAAAACTCTCTTCCTTCAGTTTATCATATGTGATAGCTGAAGCAATACCTCTGTTTTTATTAATGGGTGGTAAATCCAGAAGGTACTTGATTAAAAACAACATAAAAGCTCTCAAATATCACGTTTTCCTTCAAAAGGGCAGGCCTCTGGACAGTGTTTGCATTTTCTATTCCCAAACTCTGCCTGAGAGAGGAGTGAGAACATGCCATTTCACTTTTCATCAGAGATGGCCAGAAAACATTTCTCCCTATATAAGCATATAGGCAGCCAATTCCCACTTCTTATTTCCCTGCACACAGATGCTGTGTTGCCAGGGAATCTTTGTCTTATTCTTCCTGCTGAAGGGCAAAATGGGGAGAAACAATGAAGAGTCTCTCTGCTACTCATGATAGGGTACAGAGTTCTGTACTGCATGTCAAATGGTGCCAGAATTTTCTGGCAACAATGCCATCAGAGTATGGTAACAGCTGCAAATTAATGTCCCTGGTTTATAGCTGAAGGTACTTTGGTACTGGTAATGTTATCCTGCAAGATTCAAACGGCATTGTCTGCCAGTACAGACCAGTCAGATGCAGATCTGCTTTACCTCTTTGCAAGCTGAGCCTGGAAATTTTCACATGCAGCTTACCACAGAGTGAGTCATTTTAGGTTTAAAGGGAAGATGAAGGAGTGCAGGATGAAGACTTAGTTAACTTTGAGAGAGTTCCCTGCTTTTCAAAGGGCTGAAATGCCTTCTTGCTGTGGTCCTGGTGAAACAGGCTTAGCTGAACCCCTCTCTCTGTCTGTCAGCCTGTAGCCAGAACTCTGGGAACCATCCTTCTACTGTGGTGATCACAGCTCCATCACTCCCAGCTCTTGGCCTTTTCAGATCACTCAGAAGAATTTGAAAATCTATGGTTTATGCTGCATAGCTACTTCAGCTCACCTACAACTCTCCTTATCCCTCACCTGCTTTCTGTGTTAGATATGTCTTAAAAAGAGGAAACTGGCTTGTTATTATGATTACTGTAATAATAGGTGATGAGCACCTCAGTTAAAACCTGTTACTGTTAAATAAGTCATTATGCAAAATGATAAGGAATCACTCCAGTAGTTTAGAGCCTCTGTGGACAAGACTGGAAAATTGTGCTCTGGCAAGAATATGATCTTGTCTAAGGTCAGAGCTAATGAATTGCTAAATCAGGGGTGGGATTTTAGAGTTGCAGTTTGGAGCTGTGTTATAGCACCAGGAGGTGTATCCAGGTAACCTTGAATTCAGCTGGCTGGACTGCAAGATCACCATTTGCTCCAGTCATGTTATGATGGGTACACTTTCTTTCCAGCAATGCAATAAACAATGAGACTAATGTCTGCTCTATCTTACTTGTTCCCAGTGTTTGCCTAAAGATAACAAGGAGACACTTATCACTCAAAACCAGCCTGCAAGGCAAATTTTCAAAACACAGAAATATGAGTTTTCAGTGAGTAATGCTGTTCCAAGTGAAAACTCTGAGAGACTGAAACACCAAAGTGTAGTTTCAGAGTGATGAATTGGAAGACAGCAAATTAGTAACAATTTCTATGCAAGTATCTTACTGTGTGTGAAGGAGCAGGAGGAGATTTGCCCAAAGTCTCTGCAAAATTATCTTTAAGGCCGTGGTGAGTGGTTACCAGATACTCTGCTGAGCTACAGCAGAGGGACAAATAAAAAGCACAGTGTTTCTAGCTGAAATGGTGAAGAAATGAGGGCAAAAGAAAAATTGTAAACCTTATAATAGCTCAAAGGTGCAGAATGTTCTAATACCCTTGATTTAGGATTTAATTTTTCTGTGATTCTTTCATGAGAATAATAATTTCTGAGAATCTTCATGTCTGCATTCAGAAAGGGTGTCTCTGCTCCAAGGTCCTGCTCTGAGCAGGCAGAAGAGGAGTGGAGAAGCCTTACACTTCAGTAACATTTCATGAAGCCACCTTGTAAAGGAGTAAGCTCCCAGCACATCCATAAAAGCATTAACTTTACCATCTTCATATCCCCTCAAAGAGCTGGATATGTCACCTCACAGTTGTGCCCAGGCTGCCAGAGCTGCAAAGTTCATTTCAGTCTTCCATGAACAAAGCCTATTTGTCTTAATCTGATTTATCTGTTTAAATTGACAACTTTTCCAGAAGAAAAAAGTTCTAATGAATTGTGATATCAGTAACAGTAACTGGGAGTTGTCCCACCACTAAGGTGTTCCAAGAAGTTTTATTTTTATTTACCCATTTTAGGCTGTGGGCTAAGTGTCATAAGCTCAAGTGATTTCACATTGATTTTACATTGTATGAATGCAATGCATTCTCTTTGTAGTATCTGCTTACTTTTTTCTTTTTTCTTTTTTTTTTTAAGTAGAATTATAAAAGAACCTCAAAAGAATAAAACTGCACAAACCTCCCAGCTTTGCAGCTACCTGGAGCGCTTATCAGGCTTCAATATCTCCTTAAGCAAACAAATTTCTTTGTTCAGCCCCCATCCTCTGCCCAGCAGGAGGTGGGGGTGTAGGAGCAGGGGACAGTTGTAAAAGTAAATATTGTAATGCTGAAATCTTGTGTTTCTCTCAGCTACCATAAAGAAAGAAGGGCTGAGGGGAAATGCATGATGGCAGCACAAGCACTTGCTCCTGTTAATATTAATAGTGAGAACCAAAGAGCAGAGTCAAGATGAATAGCAGAAAGAACAATGTTACATTTTGCTTCCAGTCATCTTAAAAACTTCAATACATCATTGGCATATTTTCTTTTCAAGAACCTCATGTGACTGGTATCTTCTGATCTTACATAAAATCTCACCTGAGTCCCAGTTTGCAGATGGGAAAAGACTGGATCAGAATATCTGCGTTTTTCTCTTGGGTCTCTGCAGTGCCTTCTTTTATAAAATTGGTTCCAAAAGTGCAGGACCAAAGTTTTAAACTACAGCTTGCATCCCACACATGTAGCTTTTTCCTATTCAATTACTAGTAAACACAGCCCTTCAGCATCATCTCTGACTGTCAGCAATACAAACTCTGCACACAAGAAATTTGCTTCCAAAGAACAAGGTTTGAAGAAGAAGCAGCTGAATACATAAATAGATAAATACAGTTGGTAGGAACAATGAAAAGTATTCAAAAATTTAACCTATCACATGTAGGCACAGTGTTGGCCTGACTGAATTTACTTCTCTTTTACACCTATATGCTTAGAGGAGGCAGGCACATAATGACTTAGGCACCTTATATTCTCTGCAGGGGACATCTGTGGTTACTGACCTCACTTCTCTGTGAGGAGCTCCATTAAAAAGCTGTTTCTAAATAAGTCTGGTTCCTTGGGCGTGGGGAAAACAGATGGGTATGAGCGGCTGGGCAAGCCCAGCCCCATCCTGCTGACAGAGCACATTCTTATCTAGATGGCAGAAGACACACAGCTGGCAGGACTACTTGATATGCCTGATTGATGGGCAGCCATCCAGGAGAGCCTGGACATGGGGGTGGGAAAAGGCCAACAGAGGCACCATGCAGTCTGGCCAAGACAAATGCCCAGACATTGCCTGGGGTGCAGGGCCCTGGCAGCCATTCCCCCAGGACTAGTGGGATGAGGGAGCAGCTCTTGGGGGATGGCCTAAGGCCCTGTCAGGTAGCAAGCTGAACAGGGCCAGCAGCAAGGGCCCAAGCATCCTGTGTGAGCAGGGGTCTGGCCTGGAGAGCCAGGGGAGGAGATGGGTTATCCCCCTTTGTGCAGCACTCTGTAGTTAACATCTGAGTACTGCATCCAGTGTTGGGCCCCTGCAGTACAGGAAAAACACTGACAGACTGAAGGGAGTTAGTTCAACAGATGCCACCAAAACGGTCAGTGGCTGCAGCCCTTGCTCTGTGAGGAGAAGTCTGCAGAGTGAGGTCTAGTTCAGCCTCAAGCAGCAATGGCTGCAGGGGCACCTCTCAGCAGTCCTCAGTACCTACAGAGTGCGATCGAAGAGACAGCTGGGCTTTTCACAGCGGCTGTGATGGGACAGTGAGAGACAACAGGCACAAGCTGAAACTAAAGAGATTCAGAATGGATATGAAGAATTTTTTTTCACTACTAGGACAGCCAAGCAATGTAACAGATTGACAAAAAAGGCTGAAGTGTCTTCCTCCTTGCAGGCTGCCAAGACCCACCTGAATAAAGAACTGAGCACCTTGGTCTGACCTCATGTCTAACCCTGCTTTGGGCAAGGGGTGCTTGCACTACAGACTTCCTGTGTCCCTTTCAGCCTGAATCACCCCATGCCTCTCAGTGAGTACCTGTTTTAAGGAGTCAAGGTGGAAGTGGTGCCTCTTCATATCTATGAAGGAGCTCTCAGGAAAGAACAGAACATTTTTCCCATTATCTTTTCACTGAGATGAAGTTTTTAGTCTAGCAAAATATTTCATTTTTGGATTCTAAAAAGTCTCAAGGGTATGGGACAAAAGGAGATAGACTTCTACCACCTAGAAAAAGGGGCAGATGTTTTTGATTGACATGCTAATGTCACCATCTTCATCAGTCCTTTGGAGCATATGTGATTGTAAATTACTTGGTTGTTTTTTGCTCTCTGAGTTTTTTTACCATCCTCATGTTCTGTCTAGAGACCTTGATTCCACCTGCTGTTCCAGGTGGAACTGCAGATCTGAAGTTCCCTGTGCTGATTCCTATGTTAGCCTCAGAGCTATACTCAAGCCCTGAACAAATGTATCCCTATTTCATTTCCCTAGCAACTACGAAAGGAGGTAATGTTCAGAGACCTGTCCTCTGCAGCCAGTGCAGAGCACTCAGAATGGCTAGATTTGGCTGAGGTGTCAAGAAGATTGTTGCTTGGAAGCAAGTGTTATTAGGGAGAAGCTACTTCTCTTTCAGGGCTGGACTTTTCTCAGAGAAGGTAAAAAACTGCTGTTAGACTTGTAGGAGAATTCAAGTCTTGTATTGCCAGCAGGGGAGGCTGGGGGAAGCAGTGGTGAGAGTCTGAGAGTCTCAGGTGGACTAAATAGCACATGGAAGAGTTGAGTAAGTGATGGAGGATCACAGATTCAGTGAGGACTTGAGCTGGTCAAGCAATTTCCTGAAGCTAGCTGTTCACAGCTTGAAATGTTACAGCCTACGGATGCAAGAACAGGCTTTGCTTTCCTGCCCTGCAGACCTTATACCCCCTTGCCAAATAATGTTATCAGAAGAAGCTGTACAACAAATACACATTTGTCAATAAATAAATAAATAAAATTTAAAAAAAAAAATGCACTTCTGTCAGCACTGATGTCTGTCAGGACCAGCTGCCTTCTCCAGTCATTCTCTGTTCTCCTTGCAAACCAGAAATTTATGTACACCACAAGCAAAAACAAACACAAAACAAAGCAACAGAAAGCAATGCAGGTGTGTTATTGCTCTAGTCCCCTTAGGCAGAGGATTCACTCATGCACTCCAGGAGTTCTGAGTGACTAAGCTAAGTTTGAAAGCCAATGTTAGCAGCAAATGGATCACTTTAGAAGACCACTGCAGAACGGCTGAGTGCTTATTTCTCACAAGCTGTTCCTGAAACAAAAAAAATTAAAACAAAACCAAAAACAACTTTCCAAGCCCATTGTAGATAAACGTACCAGGTCTCAGCTGCTGATACACATACCAGCTTTACAGTTTAGAAATTAAATTATTATACTTACTTGTTTGTGGGCAGTATCTCTGCTGCTACAAGCTTCTGGTGAGGTGTTTGCAGGCAAAGAGACCCAGTCCTTCTAATCACTAACTTTTATAAAATTCTTGGTGGGGCTTTTTTTTTCCTCCTCCTCCACTCCTTCGTTGTCCCTCCTCCCCCGCAAGCTGTCAGGGGACGTGTCACTGCTCAAGGTCAGTCACTGGCTATCAGACCACCACCACACACCTCCAATGGGACCTGGTCATGCTCCTGCTGTTCCTCCCCTTTCCCCTCCCCTGTATATATAAGGCCATTCATGCAGTAAAACTGAGATGTTTTCCAGTTATTTCAAATTATTCCTCCTCTTTATGAAACAGACTAAAAAGAACTACAAGAGAAACCATGGAAATTGCTTACAGGTATCTTGGGCACAGCTTTATAATTTAGGGTTAGATATTCTGAAAGCTTATATTTAGGAAATTGCAGGAAGAAAGAGCAGAAAACAAAATGCAGAAACAATGCAAGAGATCCTTAACTGACATGAGCTGGTATCATTTCAGTGGATTCCTAAGTGTTATATTGCTTTTCCTCCCTGGAAAGTCTAGTATGGAACCATATGTTCCTTTTCCATTTAGTATATGGAAAGGCAAAATGTGATGCTACAGTATCAGGTATAATGATAAAGTTTAATGCAAGTTCTGATTTTCTGTAACACAGTGTACCTGTGAAATTAATGGTTGTCAGACCACATATGTCCACATTGAGATGCACAGCTGCAAGGCAGATTTTCCCCCAAATCCCACTGAGGTGCCCACCCATACTGCAGTGACATGCAAACTTCTCTGTTGCTTAGCAGAATTTTTCAGTGAAAAACACTGATGCTGTATAAATGGTGTATCAGCATTGCAGTTGATATGAATCCACACTACAGTCATTCACCAACTCTAGGCCTATAGGTTTCATTATTTGCTTTATTTTCTTTCTCCCCATCCTGCAGGCCAGTATTCCTGGAGGGAAGTATAGCACAAGGACTGCTGGACAAGCATCATACCCTCAGGAACATCACCCTCTGCAGCCTTGGACATTGGCACGTTTTTACCACAGAGACCCAGTGTTTGCCTGAAGAATGACGTCGTTTCTCCATTTGTTTGGCTGCTGCAGTGACCCTTTGGCCTTTACATGGACAGGTGAGACCCTGATTTCTCTTTCCACAACACTGTCTTCCTCCTTGAGCCTCTCTTGTGCAGCTGCACACCAAGGTCAGTGCTTGTAGGGAACCTGAGGAGCCTGCCAGGCTGCCAGTCAGCAGAGAAACCTCTGAAGGAGCTGACAGTGCAGTCCAGTCAAAGGCCTTGTGCTTGTGTTCCTCTGTTTTCCTCCACACTGGCCTTCCTGATCCGTGGTTTTTTTGCTGAAGGAAGTTGTGGCACATAACATGGACATAAAGCCTTCCCTGCTTTACAGTGTTTGCTTTACATTCCATTTCTCCCATCCTAGCAGAAAGACAAACCTCATGGTTTATTAAAGTTTCTCCACCACAACAGAAGCATCTAATATAGATTAAAAATATTTTTCATTAAATATCTTATCTAAGACTCTCTTGAGACCAAGAAGGTGCCATAATGGTGGTCTTCTTCCCCAAAGTCAGAGTTTGAGTCCTGTTGTTCCTGGTTTGGCTAGAAGCTGACACAGGAGGGAAGTTCTTGTAAGTGTTTTATTCTCGGTCTCATCTGTGATATGGTCTCACGGGCTGTTAGAGAAAATCTGTGAGAGTCTTCTTGAAAAAAAGCAGTGTCAGACATTTAGATACACTTTAAATAATCCCCTGCAGCCCACCTTGCATTCTTAACTCTTCAGAAGTATACAAATGTATTTCCAGATGAATAATTGCTGGTGTGTGCCTTTCCAGGCCTTCTAACCCTTCGATCCAGCACCCCAAGCATAGGATTACAGGTCCTCACAGAGATTTTGAGGACACAGAGGTAAAAAGGTGAATGGATATGACGCTTATCTTTTTCACTTAATTTAGGAATGGGAGCCTTTTCAGGTCAGAAAATGGAATGAAGAATTATAGTAGATGATGTCACTGTAAGGTGTTAGTATGCAGACCCATCACACTGACCATACTGTGCAGAAGTAACAGTAATAAAATTACAGTGGAAAAGAGTACATACTTCCATCACACATAATCATACTTTGGGGGTACTTGTGCCTCTAAAAAATATCTTACAGTGATTTTGTGTGTCCTTAAATAATCAAAGGACTCAACTTGCATCATGAGGGGAATGCAGTGCACTTATTACATTTAACCAAACAACTAACCTAACATTTTGTTTTTAAAAAAGCAAAAAGGTAAACACTTGGCTTCTATAAAGGGAGACATTTAATTGTTTATTACCTGTTTATCTGAG
>VXBC01000880.1:5121-42297 GCA_013399945.1 Ploceus nigricollis | reverse complement strand
TTTTTTTTTTTTTTTTTGGTAAGCCTTCACTTCTCATTCTGTTCCTTTAAAACTCATGTATTAATTTCAGGCATTGCTATCAAAATATATATGTTTTGTGTATCAATCTCTTACAAATTGATTCACACATATTTTTGAATGTGCCGTATAACTATCCACTTGCTAGAGCGTGGTTGTGCTGTGAGAACTGCCATATGAAGGGGTGGGTCCCAAAGCTCTTCAGCAATGGTAAAGCCATGGTCAGTTCTCCGGTTGACTTAAGAACTGCAAACACAGAGGAGCTGTGATTGGCAGGTTGGTAGGTTTTACTGTAGACTGTTGTCACATTGCGTGCTGTATGCTTGCAGATGAGTGTTCTTATAGACTGGAGTAAAAAAAGAAAAAAATAAATCACTGGCATTAATTAGAAATTTTAAGCTACTTATTAAACAAAAAGTGTTTGGCATGGAAATGGAAGTCTTTTTACAAGACAACAGGGTTTCTAATATCACAAATCTCTGTGATCTGTCACTTAATATGAATCAGGTGTTTTGTTCCCTTTTTGATTTGGGGCACTCCTTTTCTGTCTTTGCAGGGGTTCTCACATTAAAAACATCAGTAATAAATATATAGTTTTCAGAAAATAATACGAAAATTTTAACTGAACTTAATATTTTTAAGTACTTATGTGTTAGATTCTTATTTATATTTCTGTTCTGTGCTGTAAATCTGAAATCATGAGTCTGTCTTCTACTGTAAGTCTGAAATCAGGAGCTAGTTTTCAGAAATAACTTTGCTGGAAGACTGAAGTTGACTAGTTTGCTGAGTAGTGCATGCAGAAAAAATGGAGGGTGGGTTGAATTTAGGCCTTAGATACTCAGTTAGCTTCTTTGATGTGGTGATCTCACTGTTGGGATAGGTGAAAATGAGAGATCTAGGAGGTAAGGGCTGGCAAGTAGCCAAAAGAAGATACTTCCTTTGACATATGGAGGCAGAGGTCGGCACAAGTGTATGTGCAAGCAAGCTTAAAGTAATCTCAAAGATCCAATCCAAAATACAAACCCACCATTCTGATGCTTTATCTGCTTTCTTGTCAAGTGAGAGCATCTCAGGGCTCCCAAGTGTCAAATAATACGATATAGGATTGAATCTGCTTGTTGTGGAGGTTATTTCCCTGCCTGTGGCTGATATCCTAAAATGGTCAGAGAGGATGTTTTTTCTTGATTCCTTAGAGGTGAATCCAAAGGAACTCTGTTGTAAAATGCATACTTATTGAAGACAATTCTTATCATATTGCTTCTGGTTTACATGTAGTAATGGCTCAAAAGCTAAAAAGCTGCCAAGAGGTTGGGATTTGTTCTGAAGTTCTCATTTTATAGCTTGACAGAAGTATTCATGTTGCACACTCAAAAATGATGGCATGCCCAATGCAATTAAGTCTCAACTTTAAAGGAATTTCATAACTTGCCAGGTTTCCATTTAATCCATTTAATTGGGTCTGGCCATTGCTTGTGATATTCAAGATGAATAAATCTTCTGCAATGTTTATAGTAGTACTATCCGAAGTTACAACTACTGCAAACAGAGTCTTGAAATGTATCACAAATGAAGCCAAACAAGCTAGAAAAAGTATTTCTAGTATATACTTTTAAAACAATTGCTAACAATTAGGATTAAATACATAAAAGAGTAGGTTATACCATATCTACCATATTCTGTTCAGTACTAATAGGCTATACCATGTTAGTTGTCATGCGTCTTGAGAAGAAGGTACAGTGCTGGCTGATCTCAGCAAATTGTTGCTAGACTGGTTTACCAACCTGGTCTAGTATGACAGTCTGTATAGTCAAAATATTCTGAATAATTAAAAAAATGTCTCTACTTAAGGCATCCAAGTTCAATCTAATGTTAAAGTGGCAGAAAGAAACACTGGACATTCTCTAACTAGTGAGAAACGTTTTCTTCATGCTTCAGAGCTTGAGCCAATCAAATGGATGCAAGGTGTTTTTCAAGGCACAACTGTTTTGCTCTGTTTTTTCTCTCTTTTTCCTCCCTTTTTTCTCTCTTTTTTCCTGTCTCACTCCCCTCTTTTTTCTCCTCCCCCTTTATTTTTTTGGTCCTCTTCTTCCTCTTTCCTTTTTACCCTTNTGAGAATTTACAACATACTCCTTAATGAATAACCCCCTTAATTTCTCTGTGATAAGTGAAGGACTTTATTTCATTTTCTATCAATCTTGCCTGTGCTCAAATTCAGTTTCTTCCAATGGGCCAAAGTAAGGAGGAGAGGGTGTTATTTATAAATTGTTCAGGCATGTTGAATCAACTAAAAGTGTTTTCCTGCAGAAAGATGTAAAAGTTTTATCTGAAAAACTTGATACAATAGATCTCAAATTTTATGGGTTACTTTATAACTTATATGAAATTAATATTTCAGTGTTAATTTGTATTAAAGATATGTGGGAATGCAAGTGTGGAGCGCTTTTGTTATATCAGCATTCTGGAAGTGTAAAGTAAAATAAAGTAGGATTTTGAGATATAACTTGGGACCATGTGAGCAAAGAACAAGTACTCACAAAAATCATGAAGTATATATGGGAAACAAAATTTATGGTTAGTGTCATTTTTTGAAGCACTGTTTTTTCAGGTATGCATCTAAAATTTTGGGGGTTATTATTACTGGTGTTGAGAAACATAAGCTGGGTAGAGATTCTCTTTCAAATCTATGTGAGAATGTGAATGAAATTGAGTACTAGCTTCTGAAAGGGTACACATAGATTGTATATGAAGAGATGCCAGAAGAAAGCAAGCTTTTCCAATTTGTTTAAGAGGTGAAGGTCAGGCAATGTGTTTCTGATGAAGACACTTAGCAGTCATTAGTTGGAAGAGCTCTGTTGCAGCAGTACTCCAAGCCCTGTGAGCACTTTCTGTGTGTGGTAGAGGAAGGGGTTTTCTTGCTTTCCCACCACCCATCAATGTTTTATTGACAATGAAAATACTCAGCAGAGCCCACCGTTTTATGCAAAGAACAAAGTGTGTTTTGCAATAAAAGGCAATAAATAATAACTTCGGCTGTTCATGCTGCAGTGATGAAGTTCCTGCATTTTAGGCAACAGATGTAACTTGGCAAGTGCTCTGGTTTAACATACCAAGGTTCTCCAATAGCCAAACAGAGTAAAAAGTGCAGCAGCTCACAATGGATAACTGGACAGGTGGAAACATGACTGCTATTTTTGAACAAATTAATTTTCATAAACTTGTATTTGAAATCTCATAGATTTTTGTAATTCTTTCATACTCTTGCTTTTACAGTCCCGCATTTATGAGGACCAGGACAGATGGCTATCTCATCAGTATGATTACTTACAGTGACAAGGGAGAAAGGGATACTGTTTATTTTGGTTTATTCTTCACTGGTAATGATGTTGCGTGATCTTTCCTGCATTTATCTTCCCTTTGGACAAAGAATGCTGAAGGTGATGTTGAGTCATATCCTATTTGCTGATCCATGAATGTGGTATGGTCTCATACTCCATCACTGCCTCCCAGTTCTATTCCATAGTTATCAATATTCTTTTTTGGATCTTATGGTTCCACTTGGTTATCTCAGTCCTGTTCTAGTATTTTAGTCTGTGCTGTTATACATTTGTGGTCCTAATGTACTAATACAAGTACTTTAGTGTAGAAGTCCCTACAAAACAATGGTATCTCAAAAGTTTGTCTTTGTAAAATTGTCTGTCTCTATGTCAGAGTCCCTAGTGTGTAGGGTTAATCAAGACTTAAATAAGCAAAAAAAAAAAAAAAGTTTTCTTCTGATGGTCATATGTTGCAAGTGGCCTGCTTCTGTGTTGTGTATGCCTCAGGTCTTCATACTTGAACAAAAAGGGACATACTTGAACAAAATCTTTCATACTTGGGAACAAAAAGGGATTATGAGGAAATGTTCATATTGAACTTAAGGTTTNAGCACAGGACCAGGTTAGCACTAGAGGGCCACTACAAAACTATAGAAGGTTTGTTTTGCTCTTATCCTTTCCACCCACATATAAAAATGGGGGGATTTTGTTAGCGGTACATCTGCTTTCTGTTGCAGACCTTTAAGTAATGTCCTTTGATCCATATGATAACACAATTACTCATCTTAAAAATTAGGGCCTACAGCATACCCTTTCTGGCTTGTTTCAAAAATGTCAGTCTAATTTTCAATCTAAATTATTCACAGTCTTTGTATATACTCTGTGTTCTTGTTTAGTATCATTCAGTGGCTTAATTCGTACTTTGTTCTCTTTATATACTTCTGTATAGAGAACAGTCATGTTTACTTTTAGACTTCATGTTGTTGGGCTGAAAAGTCCAGATTGTCTTTGTTTCATTACATACTGGGAAAACTAAGAGCTTATTGGGTTCAGCTTGGAAAAGAGAAGGCTGAATGTGACTCCACTGCAGGCTGCAGCTTCCTCAAAGGAGGAAGTGGAGCGTATGATGCAGATCTGCTCTCTCTGGGGAACAGTGATGGGACACAAGGAAGAGTAATGAAGCTGAATCAGAGGAAGTTCAGATATACAGATATACAAATATACAGGGCTATATTTATGAAACAGTTAATGAAATTACCACTTGAAACCTTGTTTCAATTGTCTTTTTTTAACCATTCATTTTGAGTTAGGTTTTTTTTAACATCTTAAAATCCACTTTCCTCACATTTAATAGTCTCCCATGTTGTAGTATGGATGAAAAAATAGTTAATCTCCCCACCCCTGACCATCTCCACTGCATTTTCTTTTGTCTTCTTTTGTTTCATTGAAGAAAGATGGTATAATTTGCTAAGATAATGTAAGTAAGTGTATATTTTTCTGCCACTCTGTTTCTGATTTCTCTCTGTTTCTATTTTTTACCTCAGAATCTATTCAATTTCCTTTTCTCTTTGATTCAGTTTAAATAAAGCACCTTTATTGAAACTAAGGTGAATTAATGTACTTGTAAGTAGCAGTAGGTCTGTGGTACATTTCTAAACTGTGGGATGCTGGTCAGCCTTGACATCTTAAAAGGCTGTCTGATACTTCCCACAGTAAGTTTCCGTGGTCTACAGACTGTAACATTGACAAGTTACTGAATATTGATGGTGAAGTCTTCCAGTTGAAGCTTGAGGTGTTGTTTTGCTGAGAAGAGAATAAGAGGAGTGCAAACAGAGACTAGAAGAGAATGTAAGGAGAAGTAGGTGAACTGGGGAGGAGGGGAAGAGTTGCGTTGAAGGTCAGTCTGTGGGAGCAAATGGGGCTTAGTCTGTGCAAAGAAATGTGGTGTCTGTAGATACCATTGGGACCATGACCTGGTAGGAGAGGGAGAAACTCTTGTGAACTCTTGGGCTGGGCTGACAAGGATCTGGATCAGGGTTAGAAAACTGGAATAGAAGATTGGCTTATATGAGCTAGTGACTGAAAAAAACTGAAGTGAAAGACTGTAAGGTTGAAAATCAGGCTAATGTGAAGTGAAGTGGAAGAGAAAAGGAAAGACTGGAATGGGTATACAACTAACCATGTCACAGTAAATGTATTACTTCTCATGTCTTTAACAGATAGTTAAAGGATTACATTAGTAATTATTGAGAATAGTCAAATGTTTTGTTCTGTGAGATTCATTAACATGCATTCATTAATCAGCATAACTGGTATGCAATTATGCTTACCGTCTTCATCCTCATCTTTTCAGGAAGCCATAGCTTTTTCTTTTAGAAGCACATACCCATCTGTCTTTGTGGTTCCTCCCTCTACTCCTTCCCAGTTGAGTTAACACTTTGTGAAACTGCACCTTTACATCTGTTCAGGTACTGAACGTGGTTATAGTCAAGTGTTTTATCAAGAATAACAGCAATGCTTATTGCTTTGTGACTGTTCCAAGGTGTCAGTGATTATTTTGCTTTACAAGTCAGCTGGCTTTAATAGAGTTCTCCCCGAACCTCACTCATGTGTCCTGAAGCAGGAGTGAAGAAAAGGAATTTGAAAACAGATCAAGTCAGCCTTGCCTGCTTAGAGCAGTCCACTTAAAGGGGGGTGGGAAAGCTAGTGTTTGTTTTAAATCTCAGCTCTGTTGCAGACTTCTATGCTATAGTCTTTAGTTTTCCATTAATTATTCATATTCAGATTGGTTAAATTCAGTTGGTTTAAATTCCTTTTGCAAGCATGTTGTACCCTGACCTCAAATTAAGGAGATGGATTTTATAGTAATAAGAATCCCAATCTCATTATGGAAGAGATTAAGGATTTATGCTGGATTTGAAAGCATCCTTTTTATCCTGACTTAAAATACTTATTGCTTTCTGCTTGTTTACTGTTGTTTGTATTGAGACAATGTCAGTGTATTTTAATCGCCATTTTATGAATGTTAATTTACTGTGGTCCTTTCAGAAGTTAATTTGCTGTAGTATCTAGTTTGGAGAACCTAGCTGTTCTTACAGAAGCTGTTAGTATATAACATAGTTTTTATTACACATGACAGTTACTAGAATGTTAATTAAACAGTGGTTTCCAGTTTTGTTTCTTTTCAATCAAAAACAAAAAGGGTTTTTTGTCTTTTCTTTGACTGTCTCACCCAGCTTTCTGCCTGTGAGATTAGTATAGGATCACAGAGTGGTTGAGGTGGCAGGGAGCCTTTGAAGATGACGTAATGTAACTCCACCCTCAGTTAAATAGGACCAGCTATATCAGGTTTCATATGGCTGTGTTCACTCAGGTGTTGAGTAGTTAGTTCTATGGATGTAGACTCCACAGCTCCTCTTGGCAGCCTTCTCCCATGCTTGACCACTCTTATAATGAACAAGTGTATTCATTTTTGCATGTAGAATTTCTTCTGATTCAATTTATCCCTGTTGATTCTTTTCTAGTCAGTGGACACTGCTGTGGAAAGTCTGACATGCTTTCATCCCATGTTGATCAATCTTTTGTTTACATGTATTGATTGTCTTTCACCCCATCTTAAGCAGGTCTTCTCTTTAGGCTGTAAACAGTCCCACCTCTCCTCATATGACAGATGCTGTAGTCTCTCAATCATCTTTGCATCCTGTGTTTGGTCTTGTGCTGTATGTCCATGTCTCTTACACTAGGTTGGACTCTACCTGTGTGCTGTGTCCACCTGCTGCTACACGGTAAGGGTCCACCTCTGGAAATGGCTTGAGGCTGTTTTTACTGATGGCTTTGCACACCTGAAAATGTGTTTCTTTAGGATGTGATCTCAAAATCTAAAGTAGGCTTAAATTTTTAGTTAATAAGCTGAAGTAAAATGTAGTAATAATTCCCATAAGGAATTTCCTATATAATTTTCTCAGGAAGAACAATTTTATCTTTCATATTTTCCTTAAGTCAGAAGTTTCACAGCTTGGTAGTGTGTCGTGTTCCACTATGGGGAGCTGTGAGGAGTTCTTTGAAAACAGGTAGTCTAGGGCGAAAATAATGAGTCAAATGAGACAGTATTGTATCTGAGAACCATTTATTGGTAACAAAAAAAGAGGGAGTTGACCTACTAAAGAGGACTAGAAAAGACAGAAAAAGAGGGAAGGAAGATGAAAAATCATGGGGGGAGGGAGAGGAGACAGAAACAGCGGGCATTACCACCACAAGTCAGGGAGCGCCGTGGACGTCCAGGTGCCAGGGAGTGTGTGCACGCTGCCTGCTGGGGAGCCCGCCAGCTCCCGGAGAGGCACGGCTCCACCGGCACAGCTCCCGCGGCCCCGGGCAGCCGGACACGGGGGAGCGAGGGAGGGGCGCTCGGGCGGGAGGTCCGGAACGCTGGGCAGGGCTGCGCTGGGGACCGTGGCGGCGGGCTGCACCGGCCAAGCAGGGCTAGAGGCAGGCAGGAACGCAGGAATGAAGCAGGTAGGGCGTCGGTCAGCGACACAGGGAGGCAGGACAGGCGGCGGCTGGGACAGGCGAGGGGCAGGGCAGGGCACGGGCTACACACCCGGCTCCGAGGGCAGCNGCTAGAGGCAGGCAGGAACGCAGGAATGAAGCAGGTAGGGCGTCGGTCAGCGACACAGGGAGGCAGGACAGGCGGCGGCTGGGACAGGCGAGGGGCAGGGCAGGACACGGGCTACACACCAGGCTCGGAGGTCAGCCAGCGTCCAGCCAAGTGCCCAGCGAGAGGGAGGGCGGGTACGTGCGGGAGAGTAAGGCAAGGGCAAAAGAGCCAAAAGGCAGGCTGGAGCCAGGGCAAAAAGGACAAAAATAGGCTAGAGTCAGGGCAAGAAGCAGACAACCAAAAGACCAGATCCGAAAGACTAACAGACCTTGTCATGCAGTTACTTTTATGCTCCCTGATAACTCCCAAGATCTGCCTGCTGACAGGAGATCACTGGCACAGTGTTCCGACGTTCCACTGCAGTCCATTGGTGGAGACCTTTTTCCATCTATTGGAGAGCCCCTCTGGAGGGTGCAGTGTCCCTCGTGGCCTGCTGCCTGCCTGTCCCATGTGAGACATGAAACGGTTGCCAGACAAAGTATCCCCAGAGATAAGGCTTTCTCCCATCTTCTCCTAGTTGTCTCCTGTAAGTGGCACATGTGCAACTCCTCCCTCACATGCTTCTGACAACCAGTGTTGAGAGAGAATCAAAATTAAATCTGCTCTTCTCATAGTGGCAGTGAGTTTTTGTGGTCTTTCTTCCATGGAATGGACTTATTCTATTAACTCTAGCATACCAAATATGTTTCAACATTTTAGTTTGTATGAAAGAAAGTTGAAAACTCTCGTTGATGAAAATTACTTTGCTGTGTTTAGAGATCAGTAGTACATAGCAAGGGCAAGGTAAAGCAATCTCTTCAAGGGTCATCAGAGCATAGAGATCTTCCCCCACACACCCATTTTTGAGGCTCCCTTTGCGGTCATCCTTGGATGTTGATCAGCTCTTTTGGCCTTTTCGTTCCCACTAGAGTGTCCTTTGTGCCCAAAACTATGCTGGGCAGGTGTGACTGAGCATCGCTGTCACTCCCAGGTTGCCAATGGGTGTTGCTGTGGGTTTAATGTAACTGTGAGAATTCCCAGGGAAAATGCCCACATCTGCTCTCTGTTGAAGGAATGGGAAGCATAATTTTTGCAAGATACATACTGTAGAATGTATTAAGGAGTATTGGCAAAGTATTCTGAAATGAAGGATGTTGTTTCTGGCACCTGGCCCAGTATCTTGGCAGGGATCACCGTAAACAAGATTGTTCTTCCTGTACCATGGTGCACCCCACTCGTCTGTGTCAGACCTGGTGTCTGTTTCTGTGTGGTGATGACCTGACAGTAGTTTGTAAGTGTTGTAACCTCGGACTCACATCCTTCTATTCAGAATTATTAATGCTCTTGTCAGCACTGTTGGCCAAACCCACCAAAGGGCAGGTAGGTGGAAGAATTCACAACTAGTTTTTGGTAAATCTTTTAGTGTGCTTTGTTAAACTGGCTCCACAGTGTTGATAGGGATATGTGATAAACTCATGTTACCTGGTGTTCACCGTGCTGCGACTGGACCATTTCTCCTGGGAATGATAACCCTTATTTGATTTAATGCAAGTGGGAATACCTAACCATTGATTTAAAAAATGAAGGCCTTTCATAATGACCTTCTGGTTGGCAGGGGAGGTAGGCAATACAGTCAGGTGCTTGTAGATGTATCTGCCAGCACCAGTATTTATTGCAAGCCCTGGCCTTTTGGAAATGGCCCTGTGTAATATCTGTCAGGTGTGGCACTGAGTGCTCTATCTTTCCCTAGGGCTGTTGTGGCTGTTTTTCTTGCTTCTGTTATTTGTAGGTATTCTTAAAGACATTTAGAATGTCTTTAAGACTTTAAGACATTTAAGAGCAAGGATTGCCTCTTATTTTGTCTCCATTTGTAGATGGCAAATATACCTGAATTACTTGATTTCTTAGGAGAGCCCACTCAACTAACACATCGTCACTAGTCGTTATTGCAAAAATACATGTCTTAGGTAACTGAGCAGCAGTAGCATTGTGTTCCTGCAGTAGCTCACCATGATTTGCAGTACAGACATCTACATGTCTCACATGGCTAAGTAAGCATTGCTTTTATACACCAAACCCCAATGAGGTTTACTGTGTATCCTCCAGTCATCTGCTTCTCGTTTCCTAGACCACAGTGTGAAACCTTCGTAAGCCCAAGGGTCAGAACAAAGACTTCTGAAGCAGATTGCTCTTCCAGCACCACAGATACAGCTATTAATTCAATGTACTGCTTGCTCCTCCTGTTCTTTGATAGGTTAGGAAGATTTTCTCAGCTGTTTCAAATGATGTTGCTTTCCATTGCAGTTTTTCTTTTGCATTTCTTGATGTCCAGTCACTGAAACATTATTCTCTTGGGTTAATTGCTTGTACAGTGGGAACTGCTATGCCCAGAGTAGAGGCACACTGTTGTTACCCAGGACAATTTGTCCTGTTTTCTCCTCTAAGGCACTTACTTTTTTTCGGCTGAGAGTTGTAAGCTTAGAAATGCACCATTTCCACTTGACTTTTTTTTTTCCGTATTATATTATATAATTATTTTCATATCTGGGCCAAGTATGATATCAATTGCCTCTGAAACCATCATAAACCAAGAATTTTCTGTGTTTCTGCTTTGCCTTTCTGCTATATAAAATATGATTTGTTCAGCTGATTTGGGCAACATTCTATAAAGTGCCTGCCAAATTATTCTTCCAAATTTTACCCCTGGCACAGTCTCTGAATTTTCTTGGGGTTCATTTCCCAGACATGATTTTACATTGCCTCAGTGACATTGCTCAGTGTTTCTTCCACTTCTTGTTCAGTGATGTGGATAACATCGTCCCCCTAATAGAGTGATTTACAACGTGGGGAAGTATTGAGGTCTTCCAAATACCGGGCTACCAGCCCATGGCAAATTGTGGGCCTGTGCTGACACTTCGGTGGCAATACTGTGGGGGTGTATTGCTGAACTTGACATGAGTGTGTGGATTGCTGCTCTGGCTCATTAGCAGCTGGAATTCCAAAGAAAGCCTTCACTGCATCCC
Organism: Ploceus nigricollis; assembly: GCA_013399945.1. Classification (NCBI taxonomy): domain Eukaryota; kingdom Metazoa; phylum Chordata; class Aves; order Passeriformes; family Ploceidae; genus Ploceus; species Ploceus nigricollis. The sequence goes on along the minus strand of VXBC01000880.1, from coordinate 31,309 downwards.
ATGCCACAGCTTCAGATACAGCTCACTGGCTCAGAGCACTTGGGCACTTCATCTCTGTGTGGGGCAGCCTTGTTTAGCAGTTGGTAACCAGCTGTCATTCTCTGGGAGCAGTCAGGCATTGTCACTGTTTAGATGGTGCTGCTGAAGTGGAGAATGGGCTCTCTGAATGACTCCAGTCTCTGACAGCTGTAGTGATCTGGATGATCTTTGTGTAGCCTCTGACTAGCCTTGTACCATTTTAATACAATCTGTTTTCAGGAAGTTTCCAAATCAGCAGGATCTTTAACAACTTTTCTCACACTGATAGCAGGAACCCCAGAAGAATATTTGCCTCCCTGTTATCTTGAAAGCTTTTCCTGCCATCAAGTCATACCAAGTAATGTGTTCATGTACTTAAGCTACCTGCATTTTTGCCAGAAAAGACAAGTAGGAACCCAGCTGTAATACCAAAGAAGTAAAGCAAGTTTCTATGTGCTCCCCTTCCCTGTCTCTCCAAGTGATTAATTGTAATTAGTTTATTTATTAGGTATAGGGATGTGACCCCGTGAAGTACAATCACCTCAGGCCTATAACCATCAGAACCATCACCTTCTGGTAGATATGAATACTACGGTGTACTGCCAGCACAATATAAGGTTTGTTAACTCTCTGTGAGATCTCAGCCACCCATTTCACCTTCAAGACCCAGATCCAGTTAATTGATATAGGGTTTGTATGTGAGCTAGCAAATTGGGGTAGGGAATGGTTCTGGTATACCAGGAGTGCTCGTTTCCTGAATAGGAAAGCAGTAGGTCTATCCAGTGCCCTGATTTGTTTTTGTGGTCTGTTTTTATCTTTTCATTGTTTATATTTTTTCATAAATCCTCATAAACCATCCTTTCATGGTTTTCTGTCAATTTTGTATTTTGGGTTTCTAGACTGGAGTAAAACTTACGCCATTTTCTTTTGTGTAACAGTTTTCTGTTGCAGGGGATACATCTACAAGAGTGTTCACAATATATCTTCCTCTGACAAGAAAGTAGGGATGTATCATTCATGATAGCCCACTGCATGCAGCACAGGTTGGCATGGGGCACATTGGCAGATACTTTTGCTGGAGTGACATGTACTGAGAAGTTTGATACCTGCTTTTTTCCTCCCGTGGAGTACCGAGTGCATATTGCTTCTTTGTAACTGCTTTTATATGGTGTGATCTGTTTCATCTTCAAAAGAAATTGAATTGAAAAAAGTAAATAGCTATCAAATCTTTTGCTTTGCTTGTGGCAAAGGAAGAAAAAAAATATTCGTACCTGCTTTTAGACATTCATTACTGTTTTTATGTGGTTTTCAAAATACTTCTCTGATTTGGAGGTTGATCTTCTAACAGTATTCTTTGTCTGATACTTGGCCTTTTATTCCTAAGGATGTGTGAGGATGATGCAGATAGATAATTCAATCCTACATTATCTATATTACTAGATTGATTTGTGTACTTTAGTTTCTATCATGATACATATTGGTGGAAATTATGGGCATGTGTAGTGAATTGGTGATCAATTCAGTCCTTCCACTAGCCTTACCTGGCTTTTGAATCAGTCTGGAAAAAAAATTATGTACTTAGTCTCTTTATTTTATTTTTTGGTAGGCATCAAAGCTAGCACTGTGTTAGAGAATTGATAATATTTTTTTTGGCCACCTACAAAAGTCTTACCAACTTGCTGGATGTACGCCTACTGCTGGGATAGCTGTGTGGGTCTTGTGTGTGCACTCTAGTAATTATTCGTTTTGATACTGTTGTGTTCCTTTGCCATCTTTTCGCCTGCTGAAAAATGTATTTCATAGTTGGCTAACATAGCAAGAAGTTGTCTGTTCAGTTGATTACTTGTGACTATTTCTTGCAGTAGCTGCTGGATTATAAATTAATTGCAAGCATGAAGCAATTTGTTTTGGAAAACTTGATTTGATCTGGCACAGTTTCTCTCAAGTGTCTGTGCTTAGACTCATACCGCTGCTTGATTATGGGAGAGGATTTTTGATCTATGGAAATGTTTGCTTCTAGGGTCTTCCCCAAATGGCTTTTACTAAGGTTTGTCCTTGTCCTGTTCTTGTTGCTTAGGAGTAAATAATTAGCTTCCAGCACCAGTTCTTTCACTTTTTACACAATGAAATAGTAGAAAACTTGCTAGAATTCTCACTGGATTCATAATATGGATGTTTTATTCCGTTTTGCAACCTTAAGCTTCAAGAAGATGACTAAAACATTTACTTCTTCTTTTGTTACTTCCACTTAATATAAATACTTCCCTCTCAATATAAATAAATTGTAACTAATCTTAATAACTAATCTTTGGTTATGACCTCATACTTGAAAGAACCATTTCTTTGTACTGCTGTCAATATAGAACTTATGAACTGTACAACACTTCAAGATGAGCCTATAATTGTAGAGTTAGAGTGCACTGTAGTTGGAGATCTGGTGGCATGTTATGAGCAGATATGTCATTGAGATTGTGTGAACTTTCTGTAAGTTGGCATAGGATTTAAATGAGTATCAGCACTTTAAATGAAGCGTGTCTCATGAGAACTGTGTCACTGAGTCTCTAAGTTCTGTTTAAAATTATTTTTATTACAGTAGTTAAACCTTCATATCCTACTCAAAGATTTAGGTTTTTCTTTGCTGCTTTTTTCATATTTTAGAATTGTTGCCTCACTAGCTAGTTTTGCTGTTGTCTTTGTGACATGTTTTCCTGTCTCCTTCACACTTCTTGGTTTGATTTGTTTTTCAAATGGGCTTGCTGTAGATCCAGAACTCTGACTGGGTAGGAAATGGATCTAACAGGCGTGGAATAGTATCTCTCTCTGTTTAGGGAAGTCAATTTTCATTTAGGTACTTCCTTTATTGCCATCTCTGATACTTAAATTGCATAACATGAAACTTGGTAAAAAATACATTACCAGTGTGAGCAGCACTGGTCTTAGAGCTCTTAGATAAAGTGTAATAAAACCTGAGCTTAGTGTAGCAATAGTAACAAAGTGCTCTCAAGCCAATATTATTGCTTAGATAACTTCAAAAATCTGCACCAGGGCTTTTCCCGTTGCCACATCACACCCCCAGAGAGAGGAATGATTGCATTAGGATGGTCCCTCAATGTGAACTTCCAGTGTTTTGTAGTATATACTGTTAGAGCCTAACACTGGCTCAAGAGCAGCTGACCTCGGCCAAGCATGTTCCCTTGATTTGACTGGTTTTGGAAGACTTAGCACCTGGGGCCTTAATTTGCAAACAGAAAGGATTAATGATTTAATTCATGTCAAACCCAGATATATTTGTTTGCATAAGTACAGTTTCCTGTCTTCTTTGGGTAATTTGAATGTTTTGCTGCTACAAATAATGTTCTCAATATTAGTTACCCTATTCTCTATAATCTCTTCTCTTGAGATTCTCTTCTGTTTATCCATTTAGTGGATATTTGTAGACAATACATTTAAAAAATAGACTGTAAATTATAATCTTGTTAGATGTGAGTGCTTTTTGAAGAATTTGTGTTCACTGAAATATGATAAGAAAGTTTTTCAGGTTCTGTTTCTTGGTATGTTAGCAGTTTCAAGTATAAGATACTGTCTGTAGTTTACTAAGGTTTGTTGGTAATCTTGACAAATACATGAGCCAGTAGAAGGGGTAGCTTGGATTAAAGCCACCTTTGTCACTATTATTTACTCCCCCCATGGCTCCAGATCTCCATCCTCCCTGTTGGTTCTTACTTGGGCTTTTGTTCTATTATTATTGTACTGTTTCTCTGTTTAATCAGTATCAATTTTTTTTTTATTTCTTAAACCAATTTTTAAAACCAAAAAGACTTTCAGACTAAATTTTTCTCAAAGCTGTTCTCATTAATTTCTCTCTCTTTTGCTCTAGACAGGCAGTCTCCAACTTGAAATTTGTGCATTTCTTCTCTAGAATAGTAAAGAAGCTGGGAGAGGGAAGAAACTGAAGGAAACATAACTTTATTCTTTATTGCTTTTATTTCAGATAACTGGATCTATCACCTGACCTTGTCTTGTCAAAACCTTTTATGTCCGTGAGGAGAAGGAGTGCTATTTTGACAATACTCCTCACAAGTATCAGAATGTTAGCACTGTTACTTTTGGTGCTTGTGGTCTTCTTGATTCCTTTTATTTTTTCTGTCAGTCACATTTGGAATAGTTGCTTATTAAAAAATAGTATTACTGAAGGGTAATTTTATGTGTTTCCCACGTTTCTGAGAGTGTTTTGGTTTTCCTCCTTTTTTTTTTTTATTTCTCCATTTCATTTTTTGGTGATTTTAAAAGTAGTTTAAAAAAGCAGCTTCCTTAGTTTTGTCCTCAAAATATGTGTTAAAAATATTTTTTTAGCTGTTTTTGGCTTTTCTGAATTAGTCAGGTTTTCTGTAGGTTTTGGGTTTTTGTATTTCTGTTTTTTAATTGTTAATTAGCTTTGTTGCTTCCTCTAAATTTTATTTACTTCTGTCATGTGTTTTTTTTTTTTCCTTGAAGAAATGAATTGAGGAAATCAATATGGAGTTATTGTTACATTGAATTCATAAGGCCACTGTTGAAAACTGCACCTGAAATTTTGAATTTGTGTTACTAGATTTTTTCAGGAGCAAATGTTTCCAAAGAATGGAATGTATTTTCTAATAGTATATGATAGTCATTCTGTCAGTCAGTGCTAAGTACCTGTGCATTCACAACAGGGCTCAGTCTTCTTATAGTTATTGTGGTTATCATCAAGCATTAAATCTTCTCTTTGGTTGATGTTTAAATCATGAAGATCAACATTTGTGTCTTATTTTGTCTTTTCATCCCTGTCAAGACAACTTGACCTACATACAACCTGCAGGCACTTGCTTAGGAAGAGTTTCTGAATTATTGTATGTGTGTATACATTATTTGAATATAAAATCTCTTTTCGATTATAATAGCATATATTCACTTATTAGTAAGGAACTGATGCTTAGACAGGTGCTTTTTGAGGTAAGATCTTTGTCAAGTGTTATATCTGGTTATTACTTCTGTTTGAAGTTGTGGATCTTTTTGGGTTTTTGTTTTTAAATGAATGGGTAGTAGCTGTCAAGGGTTGCAATTATCACTTGCTGACCGTATTCTGCATTGCACATTGAAATTTCAATTGAAGCTAGATTGGCATAAGTCACATATAAAAGTGACTTGCCTTGTTTCACGGCTGCGTTACTACTTTGGTGAAATCAGAGTCTGAACAGTTGCATCAATCACTTGCTGAGTATGGCCCGTTTATTTTAAAATCTTCATTGGATGTGGTATGGGGTGGCCTTGGCTGGCCTTGCCACATCCCCACTCAGCTGCTCTTTCACTCTCCCTCCTCAACAGGATGAGCTTAGAAAGTAGAGGTAGAACAGCTCAAGGTAAAGACTGGGAGATCACTCATCAGTTACCATCATGAGCAAAGAGATTGACTTGAGGAAAATTAGTTTGATTTATTGCCAGTTGAAAATGCAGAAGAATGGACTCCCAGTGGGCTGCAGCTTCCTTCAGGGCATCTCCACCTGCTTTGCAATGGGGTCTTTCATGGGTTGCAAGGTTGGTATCTGCTTCAGTGTGGGGCTTTTCAGGGGCTGCAAGCCCTGCTGCTTGAAGCACCTCCTCCTCTCTTCACTGTCCCTGGTGTCTGCAGGGTTGTCCCTCACTTGTGGTTTTCACACTCTGCTGTGCAACATTTTCGTAATTGTACTTCCCCAGAGGTACCACCCTCCTGGCTGAAGGGCTCAGTCCCCTGCTCTGGTCATGTGGTAGCATGTGGTTTTGGCACATTCTCTCCTCACAGAGGGCCCCCTGCAGGCACCTTACTGCTAGTACTTGGGCATTTAAACCATGTAAAACTGTCAATGAAAAATCAAAACTTGATGTTTAAGATAATACTAATTTTTCTGAGGACTCTTGTTATGTATGTATAGTCCGACGGGACGAATTACACAGAGCTAGTTAACGTTTTCTCATTGTGTTTGCACATACATCTCTTCCAGTTCAAAATACCTAGTGACAGATAAAATAACGATTAGTTTTCTTTACAGAATCACAGAACAGTCAAGATTGGCAGGGACCTCTGGAGCTCACTGTGAACACCCACCTTGTTCAAGCAGGACTAGCTAAAGCAGGTTGCCCAGGACCATGTCCAGATGGGTTTTGAAAATCTCTGCAGTTACACTCTCCACAACTTCACTGGGCTCCTACTCACCCTTGCAGATTACTCAGTCCTTGTGCACCTTTCCCAACTGCCATGATTGATTAAAGATTATGAAGAGTAGCAGTCATGGGTGCATCCCATCAGGACCCATGGACTTATGCATGTTCAGCTGGTTTAAGTATTCCCTGATATGATCAAGGGTATGTCGTCCTTGCTGTAGACTTCCCCTGGGATTTGATAATGTCATGAGGTTTAGTATGACATTTCCTCTAACTTTCTAGCGTATAAAGAGACAAGAGATTTGTTCAAGTAAGGTTCCTTATATGCCTCTACATGCATATAAAGTATTTTATGCAGTAATTCAATGGAGTTGGTTTATTTCAGTGGTGGTGGTTGTTGCTGTTGGCAGTTTCATGTCCTGCTCTGGGTTAGCTTTTGTCTATATATGTGAGAGAGCAGCTGCAGTCATCTATCTGCCTTGAAGCACTGTTTTCTATGTCAGTCAGTTTAGTATTTATATATAAGCAAAGAATATGCTTTTAATTAAACTAAAAGGATTTCAGCCGAGGATTATAACTGTATGTAGGTTGTGTTGCTTTATCTACAAGACAGCTAATATACTAGAGGGATCTTTTAATAGATTTACATGCAGATAAGCACAAAGGTGATTTGTTTGGATCAGTTAAAGTTTGGCTTCTCTTAGCATCTAGCTCTTTCTTTCCAATATACCATAAAGAAAATATCTTCTCTGCTTCTGTTTACTTTTTTTTTCCACACACTGACAAAGGAAACTCCATTTAAATAACAAATCCCCTTCAAAAGCAATTTTCTATATGTTTTTTATTCCATCAAGGATTTATCTATTTTCATTCTTTATACCTACATAGATTTATTATGCATAGGGCAAAGAAATCATTAACAAAGACATGATGCAGTGGCATTGGTTCTATTTTTTATGTCTATGCTTTCTTGTTTATTTGTGAAACCTTACTCGAGAAAATACTACAGCTTTATGTAATGCTCTGGGTTGCAGACATCATTACCATAACTTTCATTTCACAATCCATGGTACAAATTCTTTTTTTTAATTGACTAAATCAGGCATGTCTGTTGTCTTGTAAAAAATTTGGCCATTATGAGTCATCTTCAAATAAAAATAAAACTTCCACCATAAACTGTGTTTGCTCACCTATAGGACCAGAAACAAAAAAAACCCAGGAGATTAAGTTGCTCATTTTGCTGTGAAGTCAGTCTCAGCCAAGCTAAATTAGTAAATGTGTCTTGCCTTGCTCAGCTTGCCTACTAGTTGTTCTGCAAGGCATTCACATGTTCTAATTAAATATTAAGGGTTCCTTGATCAAAAATGACCTTTTATATTTCTGTGTAGAGGCTAGAGAGGAGCTGCTGGAAGACAGAAATAACACACTTCATCTGTAAAACACCTAGAGTGGAGATGTGCTAGTTGTGAAACTGTGAATCACTTCAGAATGAAAACCAGGTCCAATATTCTAATCCTTTTAACCTACCCCTCTGTCAGACATTTTGTGGTTACGGGAGAGAGATTGTAGCCACATGTCAAACTCTCTCATTTTCTTTTCATTTAGGGGTTGCTTGTCTGGAAAGGTAACTCACAAAAGTCTACTGTCCCAAACTTCAACTGGAAGTGGTAGAGTTTGAGGTTGGGAACATTAACAGGAGGTAATTTACTCTTGTGCCATAAGCAGGCTGAGGTATTTTCATAACTGATTTTGCTATTTAAAAAAAGCTACAGGCATCTGAAAATGAGGTGATTGTGAAAAAGCCCTTCTTCAGATAAATTCCGGATTTCAGAATTAGTTTGGTATGGACATGTCACTGAGACTTTTTGAGATTTGAAAGCAGTGTAAATTGAGCATGCTCCTTGGAATGAAAGTGTTAAAATTACTGCAGGACTGTGGAGTGGAATGAGGAATTTTGAAGCATGGTTATTTGGTTTTCTGAAGCATTTAGCTGACCTTTGGTGCACTTTTAGTCAGCCCTCAAACCAGCAAAGCAGTAAAGAAATGGTGGCATTCAATGACTGAGGGCCAACCCTATTTTAGGGCAAATCAGATTTGCAGAGACTTGATAGTAGAACCACATGAAGTAATTAAAATACTTTTCTGTATACAATTTCTATATATTATTGTATATTTCTGTATATTTATAATAACCAATTCTATATTATTTATGTGTGTGTGTTTCTCCATGATATGACCAAGTTCAGGAACCAATGCTATAGAGTAAGGAGTTGCTGCTGGAGAGTTCTTTGCCTCCTTTTTGCCACTGATGTTGATTGTGATAAGAACTGTAGCTCTGTTTTGGCAACATGTCACTATAGAAAATTAGAGAAATCTCCCTTGTTTAGTTGCAACTGTACATGTATGAAATAAAACACAATAAATTTCCTAATTCAAAGTATTTTCTAATTTAACTTGGTATGTGTTATCCTTTACATTCCATAATATTAATAGTATGGGTTTTTATGTGTAATACCAATTTAATATTTCCTGTTTTGACAAATAATAATCTATTTTATTATTATTATTTTCAGCAATATTTTAACCATGTGATAAATGTTCATTGCTGTTTAAGCTGGTACCTCTTACAACTTGTTCTATACCTACCTGTTTAGCAGGTAGACAGTTAACTGTCTTAAAGAGCATATGCCCAGATTTCAATGTGGAGGGGAGATTTTATATAAACTCATAGGATTGTTTAATGGTTTGGGTTGGAAAGACCTTAAGGATCATCTTCTTTGAACTCCTGTGCAATGGACAGGGACACCTGCTGCTAGGCCAGGTTGCTCAGAGCCTCATCCAACCTGGCCTGGAACACTTCCAGGGATTGGGCATCCGCACTGTCTCTGGACAACCTGTGCCAGGGCATCACCACCCTCATATCTTATCTAAACATTATTGTATGCTATCTAAACATACTCTGTTTCAGTTCAAAACCATTTCCCCTTGTACTAACAGTACATGTCCTTCTAAAAAAGTCCCTTTCCAGCTTTTTTGTAAACCCTTATTAGGTACAGGAGGATGCTATAAGGTCTCCTTGTAGCCTTCCCTGCTCCAGACTGAAGAGCTTATACTGAACTCTCTCAGCCTGGCTTCAGAGGACAGATGCTGCAGCCCTCAGATTACCTTCTTGGGTAGAGGAAGAGATTTATGGAAGAGTGCCAGCAAATAGATTGAAATCTCTCTTAATAAAAGCAGGACTTCATAATATGCTGTTGTGATTGCTTGAGCTACTCTTTGATTCTTTCTATTGCTGTAGAAATGAAAATCTTGAATAATTGTGAAGTGTTAGTATAATAGTCCTAGAAGTTTAGGTATAAGAGGAAACCATTACACGCGGCCTCAAAAATTATGTCAAGATGGTTCTTCTACGTGCCATTGCATTGTTATTTGCAGCCTTATTCTGTGCTGACATCCTAAGCTTGTGCCTGTTCACAGACATATAAAAATAAAATTACTACTTATTGTGGTTCCTTTTTTTTGCCCTCTCAAAACCAGACTTTATTCAGCTCAAAGAAATACTAAGAAGAATTAAAAACTGTCATCTGGTATGTTTAATCTGCCTCCAATACCTGTCTCCCCACTTGATATCTAACCTAAACTGGTTGTTTCTCTGTAGCAATTGCAGGAGGAATGTTGTATATACAGACCCTGACAGTGTTGGCATTCCATACTAAATTAAGTTACTGTTCAAGAACTGGACAATAAAGATTTTTCTTTTATTTAGTTTTTAAAGCAGTCAAGTGAGTTAACTAGAGATGAGGAGGAAGTTGTGGAATTGGCCCAGAGAAATACTTCTACCTGAGATTCTAGTTGGAAAAAACTGAGACAGTCACTTAGCTGCTAAATCCAAACAACTGAGGTGTTGGATTTTTTTGATTTATTTATTATTACATCCTGTGGGAGGTTGGATGTCATTTACTACATCTGCAGCTACTGTCTGTTCCTCCCCTTCCCAAAACAGGATGGAGATTGTGGGAAATGTGTTTTGGAAAAATGTCACTTTAAAGGCTGAGTGTGTCATCTAGCAATTTAAAATCATGTGTGTTTTCGTTTTCATTTTTTGTAATTATATTTTCCACTCAATAGTCAGAAGTTTAGTGCTTCAATTTTAGAGCAAGCTTTTATATTCGGCTTCAGGCTGATGTGGGGTTTTTTTTCTTTTTTTCCTTTTCCTTTTAAGCTATAAACTTGGAAATTAATTTGAGGTGGCAAGCACCTTTGCATCTCATATATCTTGGTTTTAGAAGAAGTTTCACTGTTCATACTGCTGTGGCTCTTTTGACTTGAGCTTCCTAACAGGAGCTACCTTGCTTGTAGCATCAATCTCTAAAGGTGGAGCTGGAGGGTACAGTCTTCTGCTTTTGTTGAGCTATGATTTTCAGCTGCTCTGTTTCTCTGTATTTATGCATAGATGAGTGCTGTTAATGTCCATTGGAGACATAATACTGGTCTCAACAGAGGATCAACATTGTTATGGCTTTCTGCCTCGTTGCAGATAGCGGAAACTTAATTGAGTTGTCTTTGTGATAAAGGCAAGTCTCCAGCTGTTTTTTACTTCTATTCTCTCCCTGCCTTTTCTCTGAAGTGTGTGTAGCATATACAAAAAGATACTGGGGTGGAGGACAATACACTATTGCTGCTTAGATCAATGGTTTTGAAACCATGTATGTACAGAAAATTTCCTATGAAAAGCAGTTGTGTGAAGCATCTGAGGGAATTTGCACTTGTGCTTGAAAAGGGAGCCATGAAATGTGCTTTTGTAAAATAAGAGTGCAAAATTTGGTTGGCAAGAGCGAATGACATGTAGTTGTGAAAGTGGTTGGCCCAGTAGTGTTCTTAACCTATGCATATGATGATCAGAACTTTCAACCTAAGTGTGAAAAGCATAACTTTTTCATAAAGGCTTGATTAATGTTAGAATTGAAACAATGATATTGATTAAAAATGTCTGTTTATGGTGGCCCGTCTAGATACTCCAAACTGAGGGAATCCCAGCTAACTCTGTAATTCTGATTGGCTTGTTAGTCACATGGTTGTTCTTCAGTTTTGAGAAAACTGAGCTATTTGTGTGCAAAATGAAGAGATGGTAGTTCAGTTTTCTGGAAGCAGCCAAAATCATCTTATTGAGCTGGCTTTGGGCCATATCATGTCACTGCTAGTAATATTTCCCAGAGTTTTGTCCTTGCTAAGTGATCTACTGACTAATAGTCTTTGAAGTTGAAAGAGACATGATACCAGGATAAACACCTTGTTTCACAGCATGTCAGTTTATATTAAAAGCCTGAGCTTTAGTATTAGCTGGACTTTAGGTTTTGTTGTGAACACTGTTTTACCCCCTAGTGCAGAACATTCTACACTTAAAACTCTTCTGTGACTTGAAGAAGATAATCTCCCAATGTGATGGTGTCAATGCATGCAAATAGAGAAAACAGAAATGCTCATAAAATTACTGCCTGACAGTATTGCTTCTTTACCTGTGACTCCTGACAGATCTTGCAGATGTTAGAAGATTTCAGTAATGAATTCAAGCTATGACACTTGTAATTTAAAAAGTCGCATCACAATTAATAGAATCAGGATTCAGTGTAGGGTTTTTTCTGCGCAGTAGCACACTCACTGCCTCTGTGACAACCTTAATTTCTTTCTGAGCAAATGGAAACCTAGTAGCACAAGCCTCAGGAAGTTGTTAAAGCAATTAAAGGCTTCTCTCTCAGCACATTGCATGGTTACCATAGTATCCTTTGCCTCAAAGCCTTTACTGATGATGTCAGTATGCATACAGGGGCTGTTCACAGCATCTACATGAAGATGATTCAGCCCTCACTAAAGATCATAAGCATCTCTCCATACATTCTGTTTTCCAGTGTTATTTTAGTAATTCACAAGACTGGAAGGTAAGTGACTTTTGCTTCATATTGAATACTTTTTATGTATCCTCACAATGAAGTTTCAGTGTTGCATTTTTTTTTTATTCCCTTGCATTGTTCACTAAATGCATAAAGTATGTTTTAGATGAACCAATTGCATACTTTAGTATAATATAAATGTAATGACAAAGTCTAGATAATTTTCATAAATATAAAAAAAAAAGGTAAAGTAAAAATCCCTGAAGTGAAAAAACCTGATTTATTATACAGTTAGAAGGTTTTTACAAATTAAAATTTGCAGAGATTTATTTTTAATCATAAGATGATCCAAATTATGTAGTGGGGAGTATTACCAAAGAGAAAAATGTTCACTTAAAAAAACATTATTATTAAAGCAATAACTCAGCAATTAATGCCCATCTCGTATTAAAAAAGGGCTTTGATGTTGCAGGAAATTCTACATTAAGGTGGTATGTATTGTACAAGTCCACCAATGTACCTCTCTTTTTTCCATGCATATACAGTATGCAAGTAACTTTTCTTAACTTGTACCTGTTTTCTGTTTTTTGATCATAACATTCCTTGGCTTATTTAGACACTTAAGTCTGTTTTGGGGAAAGGGGGCCTCTAGTGACGTTTCTTAAGCAAAATGCACTGACTCATTTGACAGTTTTTAATGTTATTAATTGCAATAGATTTGGTGCATTAGAAGAACAGGAAAGACAGTCTAGTGACAATACTGTGCCTTTTGAGTATCTTTTATTCCTTGTGGACTGAGGATTTTTTTTGCTTTCTAGTATAAAGAGATATGTGTTCTTCTTTTCTCTCTCTTGACTGCCTAGCTATTAGTTTGGATAATAATATAGAAAATAATAATATTTTAGATAAACTGATAACTCCCCTTCCGATTCTGATGCCTGTTAACTTTGATATTGACACTTAAAAAAATAAAGTCTGTTAATGTATTTAATGCAATTTTTGATTGTTCAGTGTCTTCCTTCATGGCTTTAGGAATTATATGTCTTTTCTGTTTTAGCTTAGGAGGTTAGACTAGGGGATTTTTGTTAATTCTTTTTTGTTTTGTTGGTTTTTTGTTCACCCTTTTTTTGTTTGGTTTTCAGTTTGGCATGTGAGACACAATCAACCAGTATGTAATACATGTGTTTCTTTAATGAATATCTGTCTAATGACATAGTAGTAGTTTGGAGTTGGGAGCTCCTTTTCATGTTTATTAATGGGTTTGATTTGTTCTTCCTCCCACCAAGTTTTTTGACTCCGAGTTCAGGTTTCACATTCAAACAGTTCATTACAGAAACAGGGTTTCTGTTTGTTTTTTCACTATAATCCTGTTAGGTCATTTGTAGGGGTGCATGTTTGGGTGCACTCTTGAGATCTTCCATTATAATTGTCATTAATTATTGTTGTTTTCTCTGTTCTGAGCAGAAAACAAGCAGGATTACAGGAGGACTGAGGGGAAAGGATAAGAACTACTTTAAAGAAAGAAATGTGTTTTTTTCAAATAATACTGTGGTACTGACCTATAGAAGGACATCATAGAATTAGAGTGGGTATCAAAAAGATGAAGAGAGAGATAGTTACCTTAAACATGGGCTGAAGGAGAAGTTCTTGAAGGAAAAAAAGACTTAAACAGGGTAAATTCGGAATTCTTTCAGTTTATATTATCTAACAAGAGAACAGATTAGAACATTATCTAAGGTAATGCTAACAATTTTTGAGGATGCTAAGTTAATTCAATGCTGAAAAGAGCAGTCTTGCTCTCCTGGTGCTCTTTTCTCCCTACAGCAGTCATGGGATGAGTTTGTTTAGTGGGTTGATGCAACATAAACCTAGTCTGTAGCAAAGCAAAGGGCTTTTCCGCCAACTGGCAAGATGAACCCATTCCACTGGAATCAGTGGACTCACAAAGTCTGTCACAATAGAGAAGACTGGTTTAATTGCCCTGCAGAGCATTAGCTCTGAGCATATTCTGCTGTATCAACTTAGCCATAAGTACAGCTGTATCCTAAAATCGTGGTGGGTTTTTATGGAGTTTAAAATCTCCCTGTTCAAATTCAACTGTGAGAGAAAATAGCTGGTTGGCACATGAGATTTTGTGGTCAGTTTCTCAATATTTTCCCTCATATTTAGGGAAGTTCCTATTCAGATAGAAATCCTAGATAAATTTCTGACCTTCTTTGAACAAGGAAGTTGAGTTCAAGACCTGACACTAGGAATGTGCTGGTTTTAAATTAGGACGCCCTCCCCCTCTACCTCTCTCCTTGCCCCATGGCTGGTCATGTGTACAATTATACATGTGTTTTGTGTGCATGGTGGGGAGATATGCTTAACCTCACCGTGGCTGGATGTGGGAGCTGAGACCAGCTTGCCTTTCTTAGTCTGCATGATCTGGCCAGATTTTCTTCCAGCACAAAACCTTAAGCATTTTTGCATCATTATATTTTTAAAGCATGCAGCTTGTCATTGTTTGCACAGAAGTTAATAATAAGTCTTTGCGAATCAATAAAGTTTACTCAGTTGCATCCTGTCTCTTCTGACATTATTTGTACACATGCATGTGGAATGGGGCAATGAAGGCTCTGTGGTTTGCCTGGTATTTCAGTCAATAGGAGAAAAAATGTGCCCTAATCTTGCTAGAATTTGCTTACAGAAAAGTACCTAATACTTTTGTTCTGACAAAATGTAATTACTGGTAGATAAGCATTCATGTGTTTCTGTAAGATTGGATAATTTAATCAGGAGTGTTAAAAATGTAGAAAAATCCATAAGCAACTGTGCAACAGCTGTGTCTTTTTTGTCTTTTTTTTCCCCCAATATTCCAAAAATCATGCTTCAACTGTGCCCCAGAGATACAGGGGTTCCCCTCTGTAGCTGTATGAAATCTCCATATTTTTTTTATATCTGTTTTTTTTTCTAAGTGCTTTTCTTTTGTCTGGAACCATATGCACATGTTTGTTTAAAACTGTGTAATAATAATAATAATAATAAATGGGGTGGAACTGTTAGGTAGAAAGAACTGACATCCTCCAGAATTGATTTCCAAAGTTCAAGGCTTTTATAAATACTTCCATTCCATATTGACTGGTAACTAGCGTATTGATTTCCAAAATTATATTCTCCTGTTCTGAAAATATTGCCTTCTGGTGTTGAGAATATTGTCATATCCTGTGAATATGATCATTTTGTAGTGACAGGTGGCTTAGATGGTCTTTAAGAGGAAAAGACGATAAAGCTAAGTATACAACAAAAATAATAGTGTGCTAAGAAAAACATTATAGCATTCTCTAGAGCTTGTGTTAGTCTGAATTGGCTGTTTGTCTCTGCCATGTTTACATCTAATTCTGGAGAATCCCTTGACAGTATTCAGTGTGTTCTACGTGTGGGTGAAATGGGACTTCACTGATACTTTTTTTCTTAGAATTTCATTTTGAGCTTCTTCATTTGTACATGCAAACATGTATAGGTTCTGTTGTGTTTTTCAATCCCCCTATTCCATATCCTCCAAGTTTAGGATTTTTTTTTACGTTATATTGGGTTTTTTCCCTGAATTAAGGCCAACATTTTGAAGCTGCCTGATTGTTTCGCCTTCTTATTTTCAATCTTTTGAGCATTTAACTTAAGAATAGAAGCGGTGTTGTGCATCCAGAAGAGGCATTAATTTATGATTCAATAAAATAGTGTTGTTCTAAGTTACATCATGTGTAAGTTACCTCAGGCTGTAGGAGAGGGTTTGTCTGGATGGTTTGGGTTTTTTTAACAGTGCTACTTTTATATTCTTTTATATGCACTAGAATTAGTATTGAAGTAAATGACTTCAGTTGGAGGTGCTGCTGGAATCTTGGCTGAAAACAACTTATATCTACTTCAGTGAAAGCTGCACATTACACTGGGCCTGAATCTTATTTTCACTTTTCTGGATGTAGATCTGTAAGCTCTTTATGGTGGGAAAGGGTGGGAGTCAAAAGGGGGCTTTAAGTCTAGAACTAAGCCAATCCATCTGGTTTTCTACAGGCTTGAAAGTCTTGGACCTTCCTGCAAGGTTTCAATGTATGACTTCCATTACTTGCTGAGACAGTCTAGAAGCATTTGTCTTGTTTTAGAGCCAAGTGGTAGAAGTAGGCTGATGAATCTTGTTACCTGATGTAAGGAGTCTTTTACCAACTTTTGTCCTTAAAATACATCTGAAAGAGGCTTTAGTGTGTGAGAAGCATAGTGGATTTATCACTTGTGAAGAAAGGTCAGACTGCTACAAGAAAGCAGAACTGTTGCAACCACTGTACTATTTCTAGGGTGGTTTTTTTTTTGTTTGTTTGTTTGTTTGCTTGTTTTTTCTTTAACTAAAAAAAATTAACATAATTTGAAGGTTGTAGTTTATTCCGTAGTGCTTTCTTAGAGAAATCTGTGCAGAAGTGGTATGTGTATTTAAAGGGAAAAAAGGAGCAAGTTCTTCAGAAAAGTACTGTAGAACTGCAGTGTTGCCACATTCTGGTGTTTAAAGAAGTCTATGCAGTCCATCAGAAGCAATGTCATAGTACAAATTTCCTTGAGGTTTTCCTAGAAAATCTAGATTAAATCTGAACCACTGTGAAGTACTCCATTTAGTAGTATGCCATCCCTCCCTTTCCTTTTTGAAGAAACCTACCTGCAAACGGGAATGCCTCAGGAGTTCCCTGGCTGACAACTCTTTGAGTTTAGCCTGACTGCCAGCTCAGGTATTCACTGCAGTAGACTTTTTGGATATGGTAGCTGTTCAGTGGATGACCAGACTAGTGTGGCACCAGCGTTCCCCACAGTGTGGAGTACTTTTTCTTAGGCTTATCCCCATCCTGGGCCACATAGATGAATTCACGAAAGAATCCTGGAACAACTAATCAGTTTGTCTGAGTATGAATCAGTGCAGTTTTGCAAAACTGCTAAAAATAGTAGCTGTTTCCTCTTCTAAAATTCTTCTAAAATGACCAGATTCTTAAGGAGCAATGGCTTTGCAGGGGAGATAAAAGGCTGACTCAGTTTCTTCTTTTGTGTGAGTGTCATCTGGCATCATCAAAAGAAAAAAAAAAAAAAGGAACCCTAACAGCTAAGCATGCCGTCCATTTTATTAAAGACACAAAAGGGAGAAAGACACTTGATCCCGAACTTGTGATTTCAGGAAATCTTGGAAAGAGGACTGTCTGGTTTCATGTATGTTTGTGTCAAATAGCAAATTATGCATCTTGGGACATAAGAAAGCCATATAAGGCCATCTTGTTTGGGCTAGTAAAAGAATTGTAACCTGTTTTCTTTCATCCTAAGAAGGTGATACTTAGCAATTTATTTGGTTTAGGAAAAACTTGAGTTTGTTTTAATGCAAATTTATTTTTCAACTCATCAGGCTAAAAAAAAAAATCACAAAGCAGTTCTGTTATTGAGAGCTAATGAGGCTTTATAAATACATTCTCTTTTAATTAGAAGTAAGTTTGAAAGTGTGTATTTTATTTTACTTGTTGGTTACAGTAGCTAACCCATTAATAGAAGTTACCTTGTAAAAACTACAAGTGGTAAGTATTGTATTTCTGTTTGTCTGTATCTAAAATGAGATGTTGTAACTGGGAAATACTCCACCTGACAGACAACTCCAAGGAGAGATTTTTGAAGTGTCCAGTTTAACTATGGTGTGTACTTTTGTCGGGTTGAGAGGCCTTTTGGGGCTCCCTGGCTAGGTCTGGGCCCCAAGGCTTAGCCGACATGAATAAAGGCAAAAGACAAAAGGCGCTCTTTCCCCTTGGGACCAGAGCCCCAGTTTATTGTGGTTCGTCCAGGGTAGAAAAGAGGTGAAAGAGGTCGGAGGGTCTCCTGGTGGGGGATTTTAAGCCCAGGGGAAGGGGGGTGGAGGGCGGGGACTACAGCCAATGGGATGGTGAGGGGAGGAGTAAACCAGGAAGAGACCACCACCACTGAGGCTTACGGGCAGGGGGCGAAGACCTTGTGATATGAGAGGATACGAATTATGTGAACAGTGCAAATTACCAAACACCCAGTGCAAAACAACAGCAACTAAATAAACTATTTAGTGCAATACAACATACTTTCTCTGGTGAGCTTTATTGAGGGCAGCATGACTTTGCAAGAACTGATGTGATGATTTGTTGCAGGCAGTGCTCTGGTATGGGCGGGCTTGGTTTTAGTTCTTGACATGGTTACTAGAGGCCTTGCATGAACGTGCACTGTGGTTCCCAATCTGTGGTGAATTAGCTACTGCCATCTATCATGGAAGCACTAGGAATAGAATTCCATGGAAACACTTGAGAATTAGTCTCTTAATATATATCTAAATTATATATAGGGTATACATGATACCCGCATTCATAGCGAAGTATATAAAGAGTTAGTTTTTGTGTTTCGTACTCTTCATCCTTGGTGCTCTTCAGGAACGGTTTTCTAGTATCAGTTTTTTCTTAACCTTATTTATGTGTCAGAAGTCTGTAATAAGTGTGCTTACTCTGCAAGTGTGATTGAATATTGCCCAGTTATGTTTAACAGATGTATGTTACATCTTTTATCTTTCAGTGTTTCATCAGGTTTATGTGGGACAACAGAGTATAAGATTCTTCATTGTTAATGTAGCCTTAAAAGCTTTATTGGTGAAGTTTAGAGAAGAATGAAGAATGCTTCAAAAAGGAAGATTAAAGTATAATACTATTTTTTAGTACTTGAGTGTAAACTATAAGCTTGCATTTTTATTTTATGAGTGAGTGAGAGTTTAAGAAGGCATTTTCAACATCCACTTTTACAGAAAACTATTATTTTCAGGAAGCTGTTAAACTTTATCAATATTTCAATATTTTAACCATTTCCTCTGTCAGCAGTACCCTATGACTACCATGGATAACCTCGTTTAGTTAAAGGAGTTTTTATCTTTTAATATTACATAATTGTGGAGCTATTGGAGATGTAGTGGATGTTTTTGCTATAGTAATTAAAACAGAGATGGAGCTCGTAGGTGAAGTATATCTGAGTGGCTGTCAGTATTACGCGGTGCTGAGCATGAGCTAACAACCAAGCAACAAACTAAAAATCCTCTTCAGTGAAGTCAGCTAGCTGCTAGAAAGATGAAGATATGTCTGTTGTCTTGGAGGTACCATACACGGACAAGCATTACATTTGTTGTATGGGACGTACAAGAGGGCATGGGAAAAAAATATGTGATTTCTCACTTTTAATATGATTAGTTATAGCTATCAGTGCATTTTGGGAATGTTCTAGTAAGATTGTTTTGAACAAGGAAACAATTTAACCTTCTTTGATTGTATTTAAAAGTTGTTTTTGCGTCTCGTATATAAATAGATAAACTTTTGTGTTTAGCTGGCAGATTTGCATTATAAAACTATATTTTTTCAAAAGCAAGTTGTCAGATTTTAATTTGTTGATTTCTTTTATGGGCACTATTATTTATGTTCTAATTATTAGTTTGTACAACACTATGACTGACAGAACTGGAGATAGGGCTGCCACCGAATACCTGGTTTCCCACTGTATTTGCTAATGGATCTTTAGGATTACTTTGTTGTTTAAAACCAACCAGTGCTTAGCAGGAAAGCAAACTTCAGATACATGCTGCATCTGTTTTCAAGCAGCATCTTGAAAGAGCAGTTGTAACTGATGTCTTTTTGCTTAAATGTCTTTAACTGGATGGTAGGAAAGCACATAGTGCAAATAGGCTTTGGTGTCAATCTGTTTTCTGCAGTACATCAGCAGTAGCTGCTAAAGCCCCCTGGAAGGCTGTCAGGCATTTTGTTTTGTACTTGTCAGTGTCATGATGAAGGAGAGCAGTACTGGCTTTTGTTCATGTAGTGCTAAATATAGCTTGTTTTAACACAGCTCTATTTTTTGGTGGTGTTCATCACTTTTTTGTCATTCTCCAAAAGCAGCACAATGATCAGCAAATTCAATCAACCCTCTCTGATTTCTAAATAACTTAAAGAAATTTCTTTGCAGTTTAATGCCAAATCAGACTTAATTCTCTTTAGCCAAAGTACAGTGCCAAGACTGATAAATGATAGAGGAGTTTTGTCATCTGATACAAAACGCTTGTTGAAAGTACAGGATAAGTAATGAGCGATTATATAGAATTGCCTGTTTTGAGAAAGGGATGGATAGGAAAATTTTAACATCTGGGGAAAGCAACAGACTGTAGAATAAATTCTAAATTTACTACAAAATGCTTGTTGCATCCTCTGTTCCTGTCTTCCCCTTTAAAAACCTTAATGGTAATTTCATATAAAGTATTAAAATCTGTTAAAACTGTTTGACAACAAATTTGAGATGGCTCAGTTACTAACCATGAGGTTTTGGGTAAAGTTCTTGTGTGGTGAGCATGTGACAAGGAAATGAAGATCACCTTCCATCTGTCTATGTTAAAAATGCATGAAGAGTTCATGCAACTAAACAGCATTAGGGTTTTTTTTCTGTACCACTTTTATGCTGCCTCAATGTTCTTGCTCACACAGCCATTCTCCTTCACCTCTGTAAACTTGACCTGTATATGGAGCTGTCTCCTTATTTGAGTGCCTTTAAAAGGATCATGGAGCCAGAGTGAGGAATAAAGTAGTCTGGTGTTTCTGAGCCATCTTGTAATAGTGACACTGATGCCTGCTGCTTCAAAATTGCTTCTATCTACTTGTTCCAGATATTTTGCTATCCTTCATCAGGTTCCCTGTAGGAAACAAAAGCTATGTGACACATAGTGGGATTTTTTGGATGTATTTTGTCCAGTTACAGTGCTAAGAGATAGAGCCTTTATGATTGAAATCCCATGCAACTACAGTGCAAGTGTGTAGCCCAGGCTCCTGGCATCCTGACACAGCTTGTCTTGCTGTGCTTGGGGAATTTGTGTGTCTGCTGCTGTGCAGTTACACAAAAAACTTTCAATCCTGTTGCTTCAGGTTGCTTATGTAGAGGAGGCAAGCAGTGCATACAGCCCTAAGCTGGGAGTTAAACTTCTAGGTGTGCTCTGATGGCTCTCTATGACTACCTGAAAGCAGGTTATGGTCAGGTGCCTGTCAGGCTTTTCTCCCAAGTAACAAGTGATAGGACAAGAGGAAATGATCTAAAGAAGGGTGTGGTTAATTTATATATCACGTGGTAGATGTGGAATCTTTACGCATGATACACCACACCATTTCTTCCTTGAAGGCTTTAGCTAGAAATGACATTTATTAACTGTATTCCAGGTCTTTGTTTTCCTCACAAACACTGTGACTTAAAGTAAATCTTTACCTAGTCATACAAAGGTGATTGTAAAAATGTGTTATCAAAAGAACCTGGAAGTGCTTACTAGGCTGAAATGAGTAGCTGTTAAGGTAATCCAGCTTTGAGGAAAGAAAATTGACATTGAGTTTTCAAGCCTTATTTTCAGAAGAACGTATATATCGAAAATCCATACTCTTATTTTAGAGTATTTTAACAAACTGTTGGCTAACACTTTGCAATGTCCTAATCATATAGGATATCATATAGGATGTATATAGGATACAAAGTGCAGTTTGGACCACGGAGTTTCAGTGGTGAAGTTTTTCGCCATGATATCCCAGTTTTCAACTTCCTCTCTAGTAACCCCTTGAGTATCCCTGGCACACATTTGTATTTCATCATCACAGAGCAATTCCGGCTTTCTTTTTCTTACCTTAAAAGATCCAAATTTAAGTTTGCTGTGGCATTAGTGAGTCCTTTATTCAGAAGACAAGAATGCTGACCCTCAATCCCCATATTGCTGTGCCTGCCACTCTCTTCAGCAGGCATGTTGCCAGCAAGCACTGGCACTTCTATGAATTGACGTACCGGATTGTGTCTTGATACAAAGATAGATGTCCCTACAAAAAACTTTGCTGAGCAGATAATTTGAAAGGCAGTCTGAGAGCCAGGTTTCTCATCTGGACTTTTGTGACAGTAAGTTTTTATGAGTTTTGCTTAAAAACGAGCAGAAATTATTCTGCTTATGATGTAATTTATAAAATGTAACAGCTTTACAGAGGCTACCCAACCCCTACCAAAAGTGTACTTGAGTAACAGATTTTTGATATTATCCCTTCCTGCTGCTAAAGTCTGATTCAAAAGCTGGACGGCTGCTTCTGGAGGATAAAACAAGACAGAAATCCAAGTGTGAGTCACTGAGGCTGTCACCTTTGGTAAAAGCAAACAGCCATGTTTGGAAAAGAGCTGCATATTACCAGACCTACAGCCCTATCTTGTGGGAGGGTTTGAAGGTACCCCTTGAATAGAAAAAGGGAAGGGAAGCATGGGATGTCATTTAGACCTGAGAAAAAGACAAATCTGTTCTTGCTGGTGTGAATGTTCTGTTATGTAAGTAGTACCAACTACTTATACTAACACTTAAAATGTCTTGATTGTAGCTGAAAAGTGCTGTGATGATTATACTGTTTCATGCAGAATTACTGTCATGCTTTATCATTTGGTCACCTGGTTTCCATCTTTGACTTTAGCCTTGATCTTCACCTCCCTATGCCATGTTCTTTAGTAACTTGATTTCAAGCCTGAATTACTGGAAGGCAGCTTGGGTGAAAACGATGGATTTATGGTGTGTTTGTGGAACTTACACACTTAATTTGAGAGGGCAGGTAAACTCCAAGGTGAGTTTGGAGTATGTATTATTATTATACCCTTAATAAGCATTAGTGTGTTAATTAAAAAATATTTCCTTTTACTAGTCTAAAGCTTCATTTTTCTACAGGTTTATAAAGTTCACTAATGTGACAGGTTTGTAGTTGAAACTAGACAAAGTATAAACATGTATAAATTACTTTCTTCACAAATATGATTTTGGAAGGACAGTCTCATCTCTAGTTTGTAGACATTTCATGCTACTGCATTAAGGAGAAATATTAAAAAGTATTCTTAATATTAATTAAGAATGACAATTTTGTACAAATTTTTGATAGCAAAGTAGTTTTCTTAGCTTGTAATTGAACTAATGTCAAAATAGGTTTTCTGTATGGGAACTTGATTGTTAAAATAAAAAAAAGTGTATGTTATACCACAAATAGAAGTCATTGCCACATTTTCTTGCAAACATACCTGTGTGCTTATGAGTTGGTGGTTATATAGTTTGGCTCATAACTAGGTTTCCAATTCTATGTTCATGGGTGAGTCTTTTCACAAATGTTGTTACTGTGTTCACAAGATTAGACTTGCACTCATGTGAACAAATCCCATCTCTTCTGATAGGCTGTATTTTTAAGACTATTCATTATTCAGTATGATGGTTGCTTTGGTGAATCTGGCATAAAAGAACTGTGACCGTTTCTGAAGCGTGGCTTGCTGATATTTTGCAGGGACTTGGATTTCCTTCCACATGCTATTTAGTTTGAGTAGCTGAGTGTTAATTTTACACACTTCCTTTCTCAGATAAATGAAAATCTTGCTTCAAAACTTCATCTTACCTATGAGTAAGAAATATTTGTGTCATGCACCGTTTTTTTGGTATGTCAAAGAGATGTGTCCATGGGCTTGCAGTAACTATGATATCCTTTCATAGTTTGTGATAATGATTTTACTTTCATTGTTTTAAAACCATTAATCATTCTGTTGCCTTTATTCTTCATAAGATTTGTTCCTGTCCTGTTTTGACAAGCCCAGAAACATGGTGGATCTCATTCTTCTGTAGAAGAAGTGTTTGTTTTGTTCCCTGTTTTGGCTAGGAATTCATGTACTGGCTGAGTACTAACAAGCTTTTTGTTACTACTTACAGAATTTGTTGGAGTAGCAAAATATTGTGACACAGGGTACAATAAATGATTTTTGAAATCTTTGACTCAAGGTCGTTATTTTGGGTTTTTGTTTTCATCACTGCTGTTCTTGCAAGAATCACAGAATATCAGGTTGGAAGGGGACATTAAGGATCATCTGATCCAGCCTTCCTGGCAAAAGTATGGTCCAGTCAAGATCACCAGCACCTTGTCCAGAGGGATCTTAAAAGAGTCCAACATTGTGAAATCCACCACATCTGAGGGGTGATTATTTCAAGGGCTGATTGTTCTCATTATGACAAATGTTCCTTTGCTGTCCAACGGAATCTTCCCAGGAGTAACTTTTACCCATTACTGCTTGTCTTTTCCTTGTGAAAGGGGAGTCTTCTTCTTTGTAGCCCCCAGTGATAAGAATTCCTGCAAACATTCTTTTCTCAAGACTGAACAAGCCTGGTCCCTGTTTGCAAGCCCTGGTCCTTGTGGTTGCTTTCCAGGGCTGTTTTAATCCCCTGCAGATGCTCCTGCACTTCCCCTGGCCCCCTGCCTGCCCCACCCTGCTGGGTGAGCATGGTGCCAAGTGTTCTGAGGGTTTCCCTTTGTCCAGTTCCAGCAAAGGCCAATCTTTGAAGAAACACCTCTTTCTCTTTCTCTGTGGAATGTTGGTTTGTGGTTTCTCTGTATTGTTATTGTTAAATAAGTAGTTGAATATTTTTAAGCAAGCTAGCAGAAAAATTGGTAAAATGTCCTGTAAGTATAGGTTTCTCTCTTTNCTGAACCAAAAGGCAAAATACATAAAATAAGTACCTAAACTTTTTTTTTTTTATTTTCCAAATTAAAAAAAAAAAGAAACTTGAAGTATCTACCTACGTATTTACCATTGTTGTATGTGGGGGATAACTCACTTGCAAAACCAATATAGAGTCTGTAATAGTGGTCATACGCAATAAGACAAATACTGAGTCAAAGAAATGAGTCCTNAATCACAGAATATCAGGTTGGAAGGGGACATTAAGGATCATCTGATCCAGCCTTCCTGGCAAAAGTATGGTCCAGTCAAGATCACCAGCACCTTGTCCAGAGGGATCTTAAAAGAGTCCAACATTGTGAAATCCACCACATCTGAGGGGTGATTATTTCAAGGGCTGATTGTTCTCATTATGACAAATGTTCCTTTGCTGTCCAACGGAATCTTCCCAGGAGTAACTTTTACCCATTACTGCTTGTCTTTTCCTTGTGAAAGGGGAGTCTTCTTCTTTGTAGCCCCCAGTGATAAGAATTCCTGCAAACATTCTTTTCTCAAGACTGAACAAGCCTGGTCCCTGTTTGCAAGCCCTGGTCCTTGTGGTTGCTTTCCAGGGCTGTTTTAATCCCCTGCAGATGCTCCTGCACTTCCCCTGGCCCCCTGCCTGCCCCACCCTGCTGGGTGAGCATGGTGCCAAGTGTTCTGAGGGTTTCCCTTTGTCCAGTTCCAGCAAAGGCCAATCTTTGAAGAAACACCTCTTTCTCTTTCTCTGTGGAATGTTGGTTTGTGGTTTCTCTGTATTGTTATTGTTAAATAAGTAGTTGAATATTTTTAAGCAAGCTAGCAGAAAAATTGGTAAAATGTCCTGTAAGTATAGGTTTCTCTCTTTGCTGCTTTTATTCTGTATTCCCTTAGTGATAAAGGACAGTCATGTATGTCCAGTTAGAAGAGTGGGCTGTTCTGGAGGAAGGTGGAATAGACAAATGAAGGTGCATCACAAAAATTCACTGCAGCCTCTAAGCTGCTTTGTTTAGGTTGCTTTTAGCTCTGTTCCATAACATGTAATCTCTAAATAGAATAGTATTAGGGGTAAAGTGATAGAGTTTTTGAGCTGGCTTGTTGTTAAAATGATCTTTGAAAGGTTTCTTCCTGTGATGTTCAGTTTTTTGCTGTTGTCTATGAAACTGCCACATCCCGTCCTCCAATAGTGGATTAATTCCTTATAAAGTCTGTATTTCCAAGTACTTCCTGGGTCACTCTTTCATATGAGGTGTTACTTAACAAACACTTCCTGGAGAAGTATTCTGCCATGCTGGCACGCACAAGGTGCTTAATGACAGACAAGTCACCAAGGAAAACAGTGTTTTTAGTTGCTGCCTTTTCAGCTAATCAAAATAATCACTTGATAGATGGAATAGCACAGGAAAGAGATTGCATTCTGAACCAAAAGGCAAAATACATAAAATAAGTACCTAAACTTTTTTTTTTTTATTTTCCAAATTAAAAAAAAAAAGAAACTTGAAGTATCTACCTACGTATTTACCATTGTTGTATGTGGGGGATAACTCACTTGCAAAACCAATATAGAGTCTGTAATAGTG
>VXBC01000874.1:1289-18703 GCA_013399945.1 Ploceus nigricollis | reverse complement strand
CACCACCGACGGGATGGTCCCGCCGTCGCGGGCGCAGCGGGACACGGGCGGCGTGCCGCCGTGTCTCTGGCTCTGCGGGAGCTTCTCCTTCCTCCCTCCCTGCCTTCCTCTTCCTTCCCCCCCTTCCCTCCCCCGCACCGACCCTTTGTCCGCCGGCGGCTGAATTTCCCGAAGGCTGCGCAAGAAACGCCTAAGGGTTGGTTCCTCTCGTCGCCTCTCCTCTGTAGCCAAGTTTAGTTCCCTTCAAGTGATTCATCAGTCTCCAGCTTTAGCAGTCCAGAGTTACCCATTTATGATAACCAGCCAGTGTAAGGAAAGGGTGTCATGAAGCTTCTTTACCTCTCAAAAAGAGCTAAATTTCTAAACAACGCAGAGACATTTGTGTCACGTTTACTAGAGATGTATTGGGGATCTTTAACGTTTACACTACTCCTTGGGAGAATTGAGTTCTGTTTTAAGATTTAGTAAGTTAAAACATTCGTTGGTCTTGTAAGATGCACATTAAGAAAAACCTGCACTTTGAAAAAGAAACAGGAAAAAAATCAACAAACGTTTTTGTACACTAACGTGCCTGCTTTTGTTGATAACTTCTTACTGTAAAGGCTTTCAGAAGTCTATAGTGAAAATGTTTGGTAAATTCACTGCAGTTTAAAATTGATGATTAGTTCCTTTACTAAAATAACTGAGATGTTGCTAGGATATGACAGTTAAAAAGGAAGTCCAAATGTAGTACACATTCCTTTTTGTAAACAGGTTCTGTGTTTTTAATGCAAGGCAGGATTTCTTTTTGTTTTGCACAGGTGAAGGGTATAATTCTATTTTGTACAACTACATGGTTTACCTTGTAAAGACTTCCATTTCACCTGTTACAATTCATCAATCTGGTAAGCTTGAATATTAAAAGTTTTATTTGAAAAACATATATATTGTAAACAGCCTTAACTGGTGCAGTAGTCACAGTTTTAAAGGATAAAAAAATACATATAAACCATCCTGGAGACATCTTCCAAATGTGTTTTCAAAACAGTATTTATACTCCTATTTTAAAGCAAGGATTTTGTTTGTTTGTTTGTTTTGTTTGTTTATTTAAAGAAAGGCCAGTCTAATTTCTGAAAAGGGGGAGGGGGAAGTGATGGGATCATATGCTGTTAACTCTTCATGAACTTTGAAGTATTAAAAAGGGTTTCTGCAAAGAGAAGTGCTAAATCCTCCTTTTGGATTCTGCTGTGGAATGCCAGTACCAGATAGTATTAAAAAAGTGCTAATTAAAGAGAATCAGATGCAGCATGTTTATTACATCATTTGAGAACAGACAAAGGCTTGATTTCATGTTGCACAAAGAACCAAATTGCAACTCTCCTGGTTGCATTTGGTTCAATACCCCCTCCTCCAATTAAGGTATATTGAAATGAAGTATTACAAAATAGCCTTTTTGTTAATCCTGTGTTTGGAGCCTGCTGCATAATGCCAGTGTATCAGCTACCCAGGGGCTGGGGGAGTGGGGGGAAGGTGGAAGAGGAGGGGAGACAGAATGGAGAGAGAGTTAAGAGTATGCAAAGTTACAGTCTATTTCTGTGGTTCATGGAAAATTATTTTGAACTTTTTAGCTGCAGAGAGGCTGACATAATTTGCAGCCTCAGAACTGAAGAGAGATAGATTTGATTCTAAAATATTAAAATATTTCTGCACTGTTGCTTTCTAAAATGTTTTGATTTGCACACTTTGTATAATCTAAAATGCAGAATGACTGAAAAGTCTTAAAGTTGCAAACTGATGTCTGTGAAGCTCACATTTAAAGCTCTAATCTAGAGAAGAGAGTGAAAAACAGCAGTTGCCAATTTGTCTAGTAGTTCTAAATAGTAGAAATTTAAAACAGAGCTCCTTTTGGCTAGCAGATTTCCTGGTGTGGAATGCAAGTCTAAAACATATGCCCTAGCAAGGTCCCATTTTAGTACTGAAGATTGGTTTTATGCTGCCTCTCTGCAGATGCACCTTCTTAACCTCTTATGGGAAAGTGAGAAGTCCAGTAATCTTTGCCTGTAATATTGATTTAGGCACAAGACCAATTCCATAGCATATTTTATTGCATACTCATACAAATGAGATTTTGCAAAATGAGTAACTAAAGCAGGGAAACTAAATTCTTATGTAGGTCTCCAATTGAATGCGTTTATGAGACAGCATAGTACCTGATACTGAATTAAATGGGAACTGCTAGACTGCAGAGTGATTTTGAAAAACAGACAAACCAGCTAGGTGCCTAAATACAGATGCAGATGCGTAATAATAGTCATTGTTTTTTTAAAAATTGGCTACATACATTGTAGTTAATGGAAGTTGTATCCTAGTTTTACTTAAGGAATTGATTTTTTTGTCATAAAAAGACAGCATTTTACTTAAGAAAGTTATTTTAGGAATTATGAACTAGACAATTCTGAAACTCCAGATGTTCCAAAGATCAGTGCTCAGGGAAATAAATGGAAAGTCAAGAAAGCTACCTATTTTACTCAATTGTTTAAATGTAAACAATTTTAGACTATCGATTTTTAAGATTGTTAAAGTCATACCTTTTTTTTTGTATGTATGTGTGTGTACATGCCTGTGTAAGTGTGTTTGTGATTTATTTAAGTCTTTTCAGGATGCCATTGAATTAGAATATTTATTTGCAGCTCAGTTTTAGTTCCCAAATTTCTACTTTTCTTCATTTGGGCTTTTATCCCTGGAATAGTTTAATTTAGTGGTGGACAGATTGCCAAAATAATGTCCAAGTCAGACTCCCACAGAAGCCAGTAGGCGTTCTTTCATTGACTTCAGTGGATCTGGGCACAAATGATATGTAACATCTACTCTAAATAATCTTCAAAGTAATCTCGATCTTCTGGCATGACAGGATGCAGCAGTGGCATATCATTTCTCAGTTATTTGTGATTTCTATGGATAGCAGTATTAAGGGAGGTCACCTATGGTGTTATACACATGTTTTTAAAAGCAGGAAAAGAAATTGGTAGGCAAATTGACCAAACAAGCCATGTTTTATTAAAGATGATATATCAGTGTTTCAGATGTCTGGTGACTAACTTTTCTGACAAAACATGAAACACCACACAAATTTATTTCTCAGTGAAAAGAAACTTATAAATACAGGATATGAGATGAAGCTTCACAGGCATGATTGCAGTATTGTGAAGCTGTTTTTAGTAAACCTGAGTCATCATTCTATCTTCTGAGCAATAATGTTAGAGTGTATAAACTATACTGTGCCAAAATTGAAAATAGGCTGGTGTGGGAAGCATCGGAGCTTAGGTTAATTACCTGAGAGGACTCATACTGTCCCTTTATTTCCCATTGTCCATCACAGGATTGTCAAGGTAAATGCAAACCTGATCAATTCCTTTCACTGAAGAGTGATAACTGCAAGGCTCTTGTCTTAAGTGGCAAAACCAGGGAGAAGGGAAGAGAAACATGTATGTGCTATCAAATCTCCATTTTGCCTACCTGAAGTAATGACAAGACTTCTTTTTGCCTTATGGTTTGTTGTTTTAATTTGCTTCCAGCTTTACTCACATCTGTTCAAAGGGAGGGAAGAATAGGCTTAATACTACTGTTTTGGTCACAGTGAAGTACTGATTTAGTAGCAGACTGCTCTTGGCTTTCGTGCTCCTTCTGCAGGTAATAGTGCCTAGTCAAGGTCTGAAATGGTGGAAAATCAAGTCTGCTGTCTTTGATGAGGATTTGCCTTCCTGTGGAAAAAATTTATTCCCACCAGCCTATTAGCAATTCACATAAATTATTTTCACACTCCAACATCCTTGCTTAAATCTTACTTATACTTTGCATTGTAATTGACAGACAGAATATACATTAATCTAAAAACAGGAAAAAAATTATGTTAGAGGGAGATTGTATTAAAGTAGTACAGATTTTACTCAAAGTTTGATTTCACTGTAGGACTTCTTTGGGTCACCAAAAAGTGCTATGGCGGCTGGTATAACTTAGATATATTTCAGACATACTGTTTAATAATCAGAAAAGGTTTCTGAATGTTCACAAGAGAATGGCAATCTGTTTCTGCTTTTGGATATAGTACATATGAAAACCTTTTCTTCATTTTGCCATTAATCCAAGATCGATCCTCAAGAAAATGTCAGTAATTGATCTTGTAACTTTAGGATCAATAAAATAAGTTTTAAAGCACAGCATATCCTATAAGAAAAGCCTAATGCTCTTCATTTCATATTCTTTATTGTCTTAGGTGGATGTCTAATAGTAATAATAACTGAAACTAGTATTTAATTACCATTTTCATTACAAAAACTTGGTTTTCAGCTACTTACAGCTGGTACAAGCGGAACCATGGTATAAAATTCCAGGTTTTACCATGAAGCTGAGTCTGTTTCCATAAGTCAGGTATTTCTCAGTTACAAGATATTCAGATATTTTAGATAAATTCTGCTGGTAAAAATCTGTTCATTTTGTATGATGGCACTCTATACCTGTGCTAGTTACCTCTCCTTAATACAGGCACATATTTCCGATTAAAATGCATAAGGTTAGGACTCAGATTTGTCATGATCACTGTCCAGTTTTTAAATTTCATAATTATCTCTCAGTAGTTAATGGCATGGGACTAGGGCTGGTGTATGTTCCAGAATCAGCAGCAGCTCGTCTAATAACAGTTTAGCAGATAACAGATGGACTTCAGGAAATCCACAGGCTAATGGAGTGCTGGGGGAAAGTCTTCAAGTACCTGTTGCAACAATTCAGCATAGAGTGTTTCCTGCCCCAAAGGAGGCACTGCCCAAACAAGATAACTAGAAGAAATCTGAATTTTAAATTAAGTACATTGTGTTCTCATTCTTACACTACCAGTTCTGAAATTCTTCCCTTGCACAGCTTTTGAAGAGTGAAATCCTCAAATTGGTCTTCTAAAAATATGATTCAAGTAACTGCCTCACTTTCTATTGGCCAGGCATGCTATGTACTTTCTAGCCAATGTTCAGGCACCGTGGGGGAGTTAAGTTTATGGCTATATTTCCCTGATGTCAGCCTAGATAGTCTGTAGTTGAAGACCAATTCATCTAAGAAGTCATAAGACTCTCTTAGGTGTATCTCCTTTACAGATGAAAGTCCTGCTGTTCTGTTTCATTCCTTTTTGAGACCCAAGCTCCTTAAACTTCAGTGAATTTACTATTGAGGCAGGAGTGGGGATGACATTGCAGTTGCCACTTCTTTGATTGTGGAATTTTAGATATCTGGGAGACCTCCCTAAGCTTTGTGGAAGGAAATACTTCTAGTGAAAAACACATACTGACTCATCACCAGAACACAGAAAAGTCAAGTGTAGATGTATTCCCGTAGCAATACAACTCAGCAGAAGTTCCCAGGGTTTCACTTACGGATTACTTCTGGCACGGGTCTGTCTGATGGGGAAATTCATTTCATGGTCTTTGTAAATGAATAATTTATTTCCCTTCAGCAGGTAGGATTTAAACACCTACTAAATACCTCAAGCATCCTTTACCAGTTTGTCTCCTCTGTGGCCATTCTTAGCAGAGGATAAAGTGAAGTGTGGGAGGAGAGAAAGCTTATCATGATCATGATCCTCTTAATGGGTTCAGAGGACTAAACATTCCAAAGCAGTCATTGATTTTATATTAAGATTTGAGAATGGAAGAATACCTATAATATCTAAAAGGATTATTTTCCAGGGTTTATATTTTTGGAAACCTAATAGTTAGGTTTAGAGAAGGTTCTTTCAGAATTTGCTTTTTCTCCCAGGTTCTACATGTTAAATGAAAGCTCATCTCACAAAAATACTCAGTGAAATCTCCAAGCATTTAAATTATTAAATTTAGGGAGATTAAGTAGAGCTGTTTTACAAATTACTGAGTGCCACCAGTTCCTGTAGAGGTCATATAAAGAATTTGACACATGGTGCGGATGAGGCCTTACTTGCCAACATTCAAATTCTGGCATTGCCTCACAAATGCAGGAGGCTACAGCACAAAGTTGTGCTACAAAAAAAGAAGTTACAGGCAATCAGACAGTCATGGATTTTGGATGAGGTATGTACAGTCTCAAGGTCTATGCAGCTGCCATCCATTCATGATTAAAATGTATGCTCGCACAAGGGATTGTCAATGGTGGACCTGAGTAGAGGCTGATCTTGCTACATCTAGGTCCAATGGCTCCTAGAAATATGGAAAAGTCCTACCAAAAGAAACTCATACTTTCACTGGAAAGAGACACTGAGAAATTTCTATTTCCTTGCATTTTGGAATATTTACCATTTCCTGAATGAAACAGAAGCTACTGGTGTATGCAGATTGTCTAAATTAGACTCCTAGGAAAATAGGAAATGGAAATGTAAGTGTTGAAAACTATTTTTAATCTGTAGTAAAACCTTCTGATGTGTAATCAAAAGTTATGTTAATTCCAGTAACATATCCTCCTGACCTGGGCACTCAAAATTACTAGAATTGAAAAAATTGCTACCACCAAAATAAGACTGAAAGATTGAAAAAAAAAATCATATTCTGCTTTCTGATTCATCTTTTGCTCTAAATCAGAAAGAAGTTCTGATACAGCTCTTTGTGAAACTGTTGCTAAGAAATATGGTTTGTTATTCTGAATGGAACATAAGGGTGCTTCTCTCAACAAAATGGGAGGTGATAGCTGCACAGAAATGCATTTGGCTAGCATAGAGACTTCCTTATCAGTGAAGTCCTTGGAGAGCTACTAGAAATATATTGAAAGGCACCATCATCATCCAGGTTTACCTGGACCATTATTTACTGCATTGAGCTTCCAAAGCAATGGAGCTTGTCTTGTCAGTGGGAAAAAGTATCTATCTCTTGTGACACACTAATGCAGGACCTGGATACGTGCAGGGAGCTTCTGGCCCCTGAGAGTCAGAGTGCTGTGGCACCATGCTGTGCGTGTCAAGAGTGGGTGAGGTGGGACATGTGCAGCCCAGGTGAAATGCTGTTCTGTGTTACAACAATGAGGAAAGCAGATTGCTGTCACAGTGCTAAGTTCCCGACTTGTTATGCAGTGGTCCTGGGGTGCAGCCGAAGCCGGGGTCCTGGGGTGCAGCTGAAGCCGGGGTCCTGGGGTGCAGCCGGAGCTGGGGCTGCATTTGGGGAGCTGCTTCTGGGTCATTTCTACTAAAGCAAGTTGTTAAACTCAAGTAGAATGGGAAAAGAAATAACTGTCTTTATTGCTATCCTCTCCCTCCCCCTCCAAAAACAGTAAGTGATCCAATTGCAGACCTTCACAACAGGGGTGTTAAGTTGTGTCTTGGGTTCAATATTTATCCTCCGCTTCCTCTAGCAACTTCTCCAAAGGAACAACTCAGGAATGCTAAGTGCATACTGTCTGTTGCTTCTTTGCTTGTGGGGAGAGCCTGCTAATGGTGTACTGAATTACTCAATCAGCTGGTGGGGCAATAAATAGAAATGAGCAACAGATGATACTTGGCACATTACAAAAGCTATGAGCTGCTCTGGACTGTCCTTCATTGAAGGGCTGTGGCAATTCTTATCTGCTTAAGGTCTGCAAGATACAGAGGTCCAAGAATGAGGATCCCTGTTGGAAGTTTTCCTGGATGAATTTATCTCAGAAGTCAAAAAGCAACTGTTCCCGTGTTTCAGTAAATGCATCTTGGCATCCAAGCATGAAAAGGAAAAAAGCATAAACAGGGAAGAAGTGTTGATTCATTCATGGTTCATTAATTTTTCATCAAGGGCAGCAAAAAGACAAACATTAGTGTTAACATCTCGGATTCAGAGAATTGCTTCATTGTAAGAGGTTTTGAAGCTGACTGATAAGGAAGCAGCAGAAAGTACACCAAAAGAAAATTGGTATTTCACAATGCTACTGTCAGACCATTCATAATGTTAGCAAAGGCTAACAAGACCATGAATTTCATCTTCCCTTATACATGCAGCTGGAAATGCAGCAAGTCTCTAGACGATATTCAAAAACTTCTATACATGACTAGACTAGACTTGCGGTCCAGTATTTTCTGTGTTCATAGCTACATGTTGGGACTTTTCAGGCGTGTGTTGCTCTGTGTGTGTGTTTGTGTGTGTGAAAAATGTGTACACTGGCTGTGGACAGATGGCCATCTTCATCTTCCCTACTGCAACTGCAGAGCCAAGCTAATTCATTTTGTTTGGCACTGCAGCAGAACATCAGAGCACCCCTGCTCAGGCACTAAATCTCAGCAGAAGTGCAGGCACTGCCAGCATCGTGGAGCCACACCTGACTCTTCTCCCATCACTCTCCATGGGGGCCCCAGTAGAACCTGCAGGTCTGTGGACAGAAAGATTCCACCACAGTTTTTCTCAGCAAAAAAAAGGCAAGCAGGGTACTGTTCAGATCTTCAGCTTCTCACTTCATACTGCAGGTTCCTGACATCCTCAGCAGCAGAGACCCTCAGTGCACCCAAGGGTGCAGCACACTAAACTTTTGTCAGGTGCCAAAAGAAATGCCTTTCTTTCCTGGAGGAGGAATCACTGTCACAAGAACACACAGAAGAGAGACCAAAGGACTGATCTCCCTAACTTACAGCATTATGTAGTTTGAGATAGAGAGGGCCAGAGTGCTATCCTGTGATCTCCAGCCCCTACAGCTTATCACCTGATGCGCATTGATACATGGGGAAGCAGGGGGAGCAGAATGACAATCACATTTAACCAGTTAAATTAAATACTGATGGACCAGCCAAACGGAGTTAAAACACACAGAGGCAAACTAATTCTCATCCTGCCCTCTCCTGGGCACATACCTGGAGAACTTCAATAGATAGAGATTTTGTGAGGGGAAGTTTCAGTTGCATCAAGTGGAAAGAAAACACCTGTTTACAGTGGAAATGTCAGGGTATTTCCCCCCAAAAAAGGTCACCCTGTTACAGCAATATGGAAATCCAAAAGAAATTCCCAGGAAAGGTAATGCAAATGGAGACATCCAGCTAAAGCCCACATAAACAGAGTAGAAGCTGATCTCTTAAAATTTCACACCTCTTCTTTCTTTTGGAACAGTCACATCATTTTGTTCTTTGCATTTTCAGCTCAAGCTCTCAGGAAAAATAGAAGCTGGTAGGAGACAGACACTGATAAGGGTTCTACTGGCAAAGTGTCAGGTAAAGGGAAACCATTTTTACATTTCTGCTCTGACAAGAGAGGACAACATATTCTAGCCTGAAAGCTTAGATGGCAGAAGCAGCAGTGATTAATTGCTCTAATTAGGGTTCCAAAAAGGAAAGAGTGAGTTTCCTGAGCTATTGCATGCTAAATTTCCTCACTTCTATGAATAACTGTATTGCTCAGAGGAGATGGGCATCAGAGTGCATCATCAGAACAAACATTTACCCACTTCAACCTAGCAATGTCACTACAGCCTCAACACAACTAATGCAAAGAGACAATAGACATTTTGGCACCTGGGAGGCAGCGTAACAGTCCAGTTCCTCTGCTTCCCTAAAGAGATCATAACTCAGAGAATCATAGAATCCTGGAATGGCCTGGGTTGGAAGGGACCTTAAAGACCAACTACTTTCAACACCCCTGCCATGGACAGGGAGACCTTTCACTAAACCAAGATGCTCAGAGCTCCATCCAGCCTGGCCTTGAACGCTTTGAGGCATTTGGCAGCCACAGCTTCTCTGTTTCAGTGCCTCACCACTCTTATAGTAAAGAATTTTTTCCTTATATTTAATCTAAACCTACTCTTTTTCAGTTAAAAGTAATTTCTCCTGGCCCTGTCACTACATGTTCTTGGAAACATCTCTTTCCTTCTTTCTTGTAGCCTTCCTTCAGTTACTCAAAGGCCAAAGTAGATCACCCTGAACCTGCCTCTTCTTCAGGCTGAAAAATCCCAATTCTCTCAGCCTTTCCTCATAGGAGAGATGCTTCATTCCTCTGATCATCTTGTGGCCTCTTCTGGACTTGTGCCAACATATCCTTTCTGCGCTGGGACCCTAGAGCTGGATGCAGTGTTCATGTACTCAAATGCATGCATGAAAATGGTGAACTCCTAGTCTACCACACCACCACTTGCTGGTAGCAGTGAACTATGAATTTCTGCTGGCCACCAAAGCATTAACAGGAGATTGTTCTGTAACAGGGCTC
Source organism: Ploceus nigricollis (assembly GCA_013399945.1). NCBI lineage: Eukaryota > Metazoa > Chordata > Aves > Passeriformes > Ploceidae > Ploceus > Ploceus nigricollis. The sequence goes on along the minus strand of VXBC01000874.1, from coordinate 8,570 downwards.
GTATCTTAATCCTTTTGTGCTCTTTACTGATGTTTACACCCTTCCACCACCACTTGCCTTTCAGCCACCCGTGAATAAATGTCAGGTCCTGATTCTGACCACTTTGATGTGGACAAATGGAAATAAAATCACTACAATCAATAGAATTACAAAAAAAAAAACCTACCTCATATCACTAGAAGGAGAAAAGATCACATAAAGTGCCGACTGTCAGCTTTGCAAAATGCAAAATGCATTATGGGAAATTCTTCGTACATTTCTTTAAAAAAAAGCTGGAGAGTGTTTAGCAAAAAAAAATCCCACAACATTATTGTTGGAACATATCCTACACAGCCCGGGAGTCAGCCAACTTTAGCAACACTCTTCTGTCATATGCAGGAAAAAGCTTTTGCTTCAGCTGAGTCCAGCTGCTTCTTATTGACAATCAGATGTACCAGCACAGAGAGCATCTAATCTGGATTGTGGCCATCTACAAGTAGCTAGAAGCACACAATAATAATAGTTCATCATTGCACACTGATTTATATGAGGCAGGCAGTGACATGCATATGTCCATTATTTTTCTTTCAGTCTTTGTTTGAACTCCTCACTTGCCTGACTAATAAAACACACTGATAGGGGCCACCAGGAAAGGAGGAGCTTAGTATAGGTGCATGCCAGCAGCACTTCACATGCAGTAAGTACAGGGTTCCTTTCACTGCCTGTGCCTGTCAGAGGAATTTCTACAGTGCTACATCACTAGAGAGGCTGCCATCAGGTCTGCAGATGATTGCAGGCTGGTCTGAGAAATGTTCCTACTGGTGAAGCAAAGCAGAGCAGAAATATGCAAAGCAAGCCTCACTGCTGATTGTACCCTCTCATTTGTATGCTCAGCACTCTTCCAGTAATGAATCATCAGCCCAAGTTCTGCTCAGCTCATCATGGCTAGAAATGCTGCAATAGCACCAAACTGGGTGGGGGGACACAGATTCATCTCCAAATGACGAAGCAGAGGAGATAGTGGATGGCTATGAAGCTGGCAAAATTATACCTTGCTGATGTTGAAAGTGTCATAATATACAGGTATCCATGGCAGAGTTGAACAGACAAGAGATATGCCATGAGAAGGTGCTGCAGTGCAATGTGCATCAGTGGTGAAGAAAATATTGTTCCCCTCTAGTCAGAGTATTCTAGAGTACAGCAAAATTACACAGCTATGTCCACGTTTCCTTTAGTGAGGAAAACTTTTCATGTCAAGGCAGGGGGAAGCAATGTATGCCACGGGGAAAGAACACTCCATCCCTTTGCAATCATCCAAACAATCTAGGGAAAAACCACAATGTTTTAGACAAAATGCTTCATACATTCCCAGCCAGAAAGGCACACTCTGTTCCAGGTGTCTGCAGCACTTACCTTAACACGGTGCCTGGAAATTGCACCCTGGTGAGCAACAGAAGGGAACTACCAGTCCCATGGACACCTGAGACCAACTATGAACTTTTTCCTAGTGATCCCATCTCTGGAAAAAGAGAGCAAAGCTTACAAGTGGAGATAACAGAGCAACACAGTAGGTTTTTTTCCAAGATTTTATGATGAGAGAGTGAGGGAGTTTTTTGTTAACAGCTCAGTTTTGGTTACAGAGATTTATGCATCATCTTAGCCAAGTGGAACAAAGCAGAGGGCTGGAAGAACTGGAGGGACACACCAACTCTCAGGTACTGCCTTTTGCCAAAGTTGAACTCATGCAAAATTTGCCCTGTCTTGGTGCCCTTCAGGGGAATAACAACAGGTGAACAAATCCCAAATGCAGAGGAAATTAAAGATGCACTGATGCCATATATAATAAACGGGAGACATGTCTAAGCATAATTTCAAAATTAAAAATCTAAAATCAATTTTGTAAGGTGACATTCCAACATGGAGCCATTTGTCTCCAGTATCAGTGGTCTCTCAGTTCCTAGAGGATCTTAGTACCTTCTTGTTTTAGAGGACTACATTAGGCCTTTGAAAGCTTTACCATCAAGAAAATTTGGGATCCTTTATAAAGCCAGTCCTGAAGGAACAAAGATAGTATTGTTTCCTGTTTTGTCATGATCCACTTACAGCAGAGCTGAAAGGAGAACAATGGCAGGATCACATATGTCATCTTCAGAAACAATGAAACATCAGATATGGATAAAGGGATGATTAAATGGAGATAGAAAAGGAGGAAAGGAACTTGAAAAGGTGGATTTTTAGGCGAGCAGGGGTAACATAGAGATCGCAACAGCTTTATTCTATAAAATACACAGACTGGCCATGCATCTCACTTAATGACTGGAGAAGTATTTCCTTCTTCATGGGTTGACCACGTGGTTCCTTAGACTATGCATGCTCCTTTTCCTCTATCTCAGTTCCAGAAATTGCTGCCTTTGCCATTTTTGCTGCCTGGCAGTATTGTGGAAGGAGGTAGCAGCTCTGCATACCATTACAACCAGGACAGATAGGGCCAACACGCCAATAGCGCTGCACAAACACATTAGCTCCAGGAATTAAGACACTTCCTTTTCCTGCTATATTGTTGCTAGGAAGCTCCTGAGGTTCCCCTGGATACCATGCAAGAGATCATAAAATGCTGTCATCTGTCTGAACTGAACAGTAACTGCTACCAACAGTTTCTCTTGTTTTCTCTCCTTTTTTTTGTTTGCTTTACCCCTCATTTGTCCCCAAAACCAAGGTACTGCCTAGGGTTGGTTTGGCATAGGCAAGAGAGCAATAAAATCACGTACATTCAGCCTTGCTTATTGTGCAGACATTGAAGCAACACTGAGGCAACACTGAAGCTGCTGTGCATGTCAGCAGCTTTGTCTGAACCTGCTGGGAGAGGCAGGGATTTGTTCAAGGCTGTGGCCAAATGTTTACGTTGAGCCCAGGTCCTCATTACGTAACATAGCAGCACTTCTAGGGTGCATCCACAGCACATCCCTGCCTCTTAGTCACTCTCCTTGCTTGTCTGAGGTATCTGCTTATGTGCACCTTAAAATGCATGTAGCAAATTAGATTCTGAGTTGAAGCCAAAGAAATAAATACCTTCTTGTAAACCACTGTGACCCATGTGTTGCCTGTGAGGATGCAGGCTGGGGAACAGCAGGTCTGAAGCAGAAGAAGAAATGTCAGATTGGCTGGAATCATGCCATCAAGTAAAGTCAGAAAAGGAAAAGTGCTCCATTCATACCTCTGCCAGCAAAATTTGAAGATGGTTTCATCTATTGGATTTCCAAATGAGCCAAGATTCAAACATGCAGCATCACTGAAGTCTTGTTCGTGAAGATCTGAAAATCTCATTGTTTCTCTATACCCCCAATATTTCATGTTCAAATCACAGCACAGAGATCATATCTGCAGAATCTGCACAATTGAAAAAACTTCACAACCAGAACAGCAGGTACAGACAATCACTGTATCAGATCTAGCTGAGACCAGGTACCAACAGTGATACATCATGTCAACTTAAGCAAGAATTTTAAAAAGTCTGCCCAAGGCTCTCAGTGGCCTAACACATCTCAGGTATGATAAAATCTCAGCAATATTAAAATTATTCTACTAGCCAGCTCCAAAACGTCCTTGATAATCATCCATTGTTATGGGGCCACCTATAGCAAGGCAGATAAGCCCATCTCCAGCCTTTCAGTGAGAGGAATACTGCCTATTCTCAGCAGGTACTACTAATGGCATCCCCAGTGAAAATTAATTTCCTGGCTCCCTTCAAGGAAAACTGAACCTTGGAGTCCCCAGGATCAGCCAGAAGATAGGTGGGGACCAAGTTAGTATGACTATTCAATGCATTTTTCTCAATCAGGATAGAGATGCTGAGTGACTGGTATTCAAGCATTTGTGTTCCTCTGCTTTTCATATGCTTTTCCTATGCTTTTCCTTACCTGTGAGAGGAGTTCCTATGTTTCTCCTTTTGCAGCAACTTGCCCTGCAGAAGAATGACATCAGTCCCCATGTTGGAACTGTACTGGCACACAGAACCCAGACCTTGGAGAAGAAGTGGGATACAGCAGAAGGTCATTTGCCCAGCTTCTGTCTATTAACTGCTGGCCACAGCACCACTAAGCTCCCACTGGTGCTCCAGAGGTGCTGGCTTGCTGGGTTGTCTGGTGCAGAAGGGAGGGAGTAACAGGTCAGAGATCCTAGCCAGTCCTGAGCTGATGGTGTCTCTCAGCCATAAAAAGTGGCTGCTACGGCAAGGTCAAATTGGAGCCAAGCTCAGCAAGGTGTGTGGGGTGATAGCCTTCCTCCTCAGGGCCAGCAGGCAGACAGCAGCTCTGAGCTCAACAGGAGACCTGCTGCACTCAAGTCTGCCTCAGTCTTTGGCAGTGCATTCATCACCAGCTGAAAGACCTAAAGCAGCAGCTGGGATAAATTGCCCAAATTCAACTCAACAGTTATTCAAAACCCAAGGGAGATACTGAGAGGAAGTCTTGACTCCCTCAAAGGCAGAGAGGCTCTGCAGGGAGACCTAACAAATTACAGGGCTGGGCAATCACCAACTGTGTGACAAGGGAAGGTGCTGATTCTGCACATGGGACAGGGCAACCCTGGATGTATGGATAGATTAGGGAACAAGAGGCTGGACAGCAGTGTCATGGAAAGGGCCTTGGGGGTCCTGGTCGATGGCAACCTGAACATGAGTCAGCAGTGCCCTGGCAGCCAGGAGGTGTGTCTGACTCGCAGTGGCCATGGGCTAGAGGTTCACTGGCTAGCTGACCCACTTGTGGCCAGAGGGCAAACACGCGAGCGGCCGCCTCTGAGTCTCTGCCAAGACTGTCACGGATGGCAGTATTGCTGCGGTGTGGGTAGCGCAGCAGAGACACAGAGCACGAGGAAACCGAGGCAGAGGAATGAGAGAAGGACCACTTGTCTGAATCTCCAAGAACTTTTATTCCCGAAGGGGATCAGAGCAAGTAACAATGGCTGAGGGTAAGAAAACCGCTTTTAGTGGCGGAGGGTTGAGGGGAAACTGAGGCTTTCAATCTATAGGGAGGCATATGGGGAGGAGAGCAGGGGAGAGACTATCCCANGGGAGGAGAGCAGGGTAGAGACTATCCAATGGAGGTTAATCAGGGGAGGGAACAAGCCTTACAATCTAATCTTGCTTCGAGGAAGGGATGAAGGACAGGGAACATTCCAGAATAAAAATAAGGGAACAAGGGAGGTACAAGAAGACTGACAAAGTGGATTGACACCCACTTGGGTGGGAAAAACTGTGGTAAACAACTCAGGACTGAACCATTAGGGAAGCCAAATGGGGTACATAGAACAAACCGTTACAAACTTATAACAAGGAATATTCAAAACATACTGCAGAAGAACAAACTGTAAAATAACAGACTACCACCTCTCCCCATTTTTTCTTTCATAAAGTTGAAAAAGAAGCTGGGGAGGGGTAAAAACTTAATTTTTAAACTCAGTCTCTTAGACTTCGGTGCCTTCAGGTGCGTTTTCTTCCCACCACTCCTGCTCCGTGGTGGCAGATGCCACCGCGATTCTGGAAGAAGATGACTTGCTGGAAGCATTCAAGACAAAATTCTAAACACTAAAGAGACTAAAAATATGACAACTATAAAATAACTTATATATTTTCATGAAGTAAAGGCAACAAAACCTACGTGCTGGGGAAAAAGGGGTCAGGGTTTTCCTCTTCCCTTGCGGCACTTTCGATTTGATGCAACTGCATCATTAGTGGGGTTATTTTGGGGGTTTAAAGGGACAATTTCTGGCTCAGTTTCCTCTCTTGTGGGAGTGTATGGTTTCACCCGCTTCTTGGGGATCCATTTTACTCCTGAGGGCATGGACACACACGCGTATCCACGCTCCCATGTCACTAATTTAAAGGGACCCTGGATGTCTTTAGAGTCAGGATCACTCACCATAACGGGAAGTCTTTCTTCGACTGGTAGTTGTTGGTGTTGGTAAAAATGCCTCAGGACTGGTGGATTTGTGTTGTCAAAAGAACAGTTAAGAAAGTTGATAGTAAACAAAGCTTTACACAACCTGTGCTGCAGTGACAACACCTGGACATCTGCTCTCTGGCGGATGAGGACTTTCTTGAGTGTTTGATGTGTCCTCTCTTTCACTGCCTGGCTGGCGGGGAAGTGCGGTATCCCAGTCTGATATTGAACTCCCCATTCCTGCAAAAATTCGCCAAACACCTTGGAAGTATAGGCCGGGCCATTATCTGTTTTGAGGGTTTTGGGGACCCCCAAGGTCGCAAAGGCCTGCACAAGATGTTTTTGTGCATCTGAGGCCTTTTCCCCTGCGTGGGCCAAGGCAAAGACTGCTCGCGAGAAGGTCTCTACTGATACGTGTACATATTTCAGCCTTCCAAATTCAGGTACATGGGTTACATCGGTTTGCCACACTTCACAACTGCGTAGTCCTCTTGGGTTCTCTCCTGAACCCAACGATGGTAGGGAGGACTCCTGACAGTTTGGGCATGCAGACACGATCGCCTTGGCCTGATCATGCCTCAGGTGGTATTGATGGTTCAGACCAGGAATGTTTTGATGGAATTGCTGATGGCTAAGCCTGGCCTGCTGGAAGATGTTAGGTTGGTCACCCAGCTGCAAAGGGGCAGCTAGGGCATCTGCTTTACTATTTCATTCAGTGATGAACCCGAGAAGGTCAGTGTGCGACCTCACATGCATCACAAAAAAGGATTGCTCTTGGTGGGAAACTAAATGCACGAGTCTCGAGAGAAAGCCAAAGGTGACCGGATTGGAGACCTCCTTCAGAATGGTGTGTTATGCTCTGGACACTACTCTAGCTACATAGGCCGAATCTGTAACAATATTAATTGGTTCTGGGAATTTCTCAAAGGCCCTGACAACTGCATCCAACTCAGCAACTTGAGGAGAGCCCTCTACAACTTTTACATCAGCTTCCCACAGCTGGGTTTGAGGATCTTTCCAGGTCATCACTGACTTGTGGGACCCTCCGGACACATCAGTAAAAACTATCAAGGCCTTTAATGGGTGTCTACTTTGGATTTCTTTTGGAATCAAATTAAATTCAGTGTTAAATAATTTGTGAGCTGGATGGTGGATAGAAATTTGGCCTGGATAGCTGTCCAGAGCAAGATGCAAATTCTTGTTTTCATGGAGCGAGTGCTCCAAGGTCTCCTTGATCAGCCTCCCCCTTGATGTTTTGATGGGGACACGGATACATGTGAAGTCGCACCCTGCCAACAGTCACAGACGGACCCTAGCCTTTATGATCAGCTGGGCCATCAGTTCTTGTGGCCGCGTGATGCTTTTG
>VXBC01000867.1:39392-52374 GCA_013399945.1 Ploceus nigricollis | reverse complement strand
CAAGCAGTGCTGGGAAAGCTAAAGGCACTTCTGCCCATGTTTGACTGACCTGACTGATCCATTTTCCACTACAAAACTGATGGTTTTCAGTATGATTTGCACAGTACATTTTTCTCTTCTGAAATAATGATGCCTTTGCCAGAGGCAGGGGGTAGGACTGTAACCCTCTGTGTGATTAGATGAGTAAAAGTCACTCTGAAACTGACCCCTGTTCACCTCTCTTGCCCTCTTTTTTAAGAAATCAAACATGATTAAATACTTGGTTTTATTCTCATTGGACTTAAAATAAATTATTATAATGAAAGATCAATGTGCTTTACAAAATATAAAGAGTAATGACTTCACAGAGTTCACAGTCANAAAAAAACCAACAAAAAAATCCAGACAAATAAAACTCCAAGCATAATTCTGAAGTTAAATAATTGTTATTCATTTGGGAAGATGATTCAAGTTCAAAAATCTGTAGGAATTCTCAAGAACTGCACTCCTAATTTTCTTCAACGTTTCTGAGCACGCTAATTTCATGTGCTATGAACAGTTAAACTGATTTTGGTCAAACTATTCCAAGTAAAGTAAAATGTGGGAAAGTCTGTAAGAGGTCCTGAATCACCTTGATTCACAGTGTGCCTATTTTCTGTTCTGCTGTTTTCCATCTCTCCAGCTCCAGGTAGAGCTGATGGTTTGAAGGACGTGGCAGTATGGGTTAGGGGAAAAAAAATATGAAATATTATTCAACAGCTCCAATCTTTACTCAAATGCAACTATTGTCAAAATACACATATATTACAACAACGTAGTCACCAGGCTTTCATCAGAAAGGTACTGACTCTCCTGGTTGGAGATGGATAAAAAGCAGTAGTGTCTTGCTCACAACTGAGTTTACCATAGAGAAAGTTGTTTCAGTGACTTTCTGTGCAGCAGGAAAGGAGCAGACCTCATAAATTTTTATCTGCAGTTTCTAGACAATCATTAAGGCCTCAGCTGCCAGTCTTTGCCTGGCTGTAAATGGGGGAAAGTGATCTTCCATTCCCAAACAGAATGAGAATTACCGGACAATGGTTATCCCAACAGAATTCCATTATAATTAAAAGGTATCAGGGAGTACAGGAAATTCAGTGAAACTTAAGAAAATCACTGCAGGCCTGATGAAAAAAGAACAGGTAGAATAATCAGAAGTTACTTCTGTCTTATCTTCCCATTGCACCAAGTTCATTTTCTGTTTATCTGACAGTAACTTGTCCTGCAAAGAGGCAAAACAGTTAAATGGAGCCTTCACTCCTCTTCACCACTGGACATCTGCTCTTTGCAGAGATTTCCAAAATTCTCTTCCTGAATTTTTGCTTTGTTAGGGCCAAGTGACTGTGCAAACATTTGCCCAATGGAAAGCAGCCAAAATATACTCAAGTAGCTAGTTTGCATTCATTTGCTGTGAAAGTGTTATTCATTCTTCACCTTTTTAAGTGGTACGTGCTTGTGAGGGGAGTGAATAGGATTAGCCCAGCATGTATGAATAGATTTTCATAATTAATACAGTATTTGAATTCTTAATCCTTGTATGCTTTATGTGTTGTAAGAATTCTTAAGGCATTCATGAAAAACAGTCTTGAAAGACTTTGAGAGAAACGTTTCTAAGAAATGGATAGCACAGACAGTAACATGCACTTTTCCAGAAATTCTTTTCTTCTGAATTCTTTCAATTGTGCAAAGACTGGATAAATGTTTAGCAAGTGGTTCTTTTAAAAGTAAACTGGAAGTATAAAAAGGTAAGTACTCAGTTAGAAGAAAGTATCACATATCAGGCAAAACAACTCTTTAAAGCCTGACACACTGTCATGATCTTATCTACACAGTAGAAATAGAAAACTGGATGTATATTATATTTGAACAATAAAAAAACCAATAAGGTGGTTCTAAATATTTTGCATTATAAGCTTTGTGGCTATAGTTAATTATTGTTATTAGATTAGTGAATAGGATTACCAGCTAGTTAAAATATAGAGTTTCATTAAGCACTAAATCAAAACAGATGCAAAACATCAACTCTGGATACTGTATTATTGCAGCACCATCTCTAATGGTGCCCAAGATGCCAGATGCAGGTGTCTGAGTTACCTCCCCTAAAAATTGTATCATTAGAGGATGCCATATGTTTTAATTCAGTGCTTTTCAGCTGTAACACATACTTATTTCTAATTATTACAGCAATATTTTGGATTGCCTCTGAATCAAGTGAGGTACTGAGTGTTAGTTTGTCTAATTGAGGGATTTATTTCACATTAAGAGGCTTCCTTGCAATTTCTTTGTCCTTTTGTTAGTAAGCACAACCTGGAAAGTGTTCAGCTTTTACTTCAATAATTTTTTCTATTTAGTTCAGGAGGTGGAATGTTCCTTTGAAAAGTACTTGTACTATTATAAGTCTGTATTTCAATCTTTTGTGCTGTCTCATGACTCTGAATTTTAAGAAATTTTTTTTGGAGAGTTATTCTCTTCTCAGAACAAAATATCTAATGAAGAGCATGTCTTATTATAAAAGCCCAGTGATTTCTCTCACGCAATCCACAGTTCACACCTTTTTCAGGCAAAAACTGCTAATTGAGGCAACCTACTGTGGAGCTGAAAGAGCTGCAGCTGGATTATCAACCACTGTGCTAATGAGCAATTCAGCTCCAAGAACACCTCTCCTGTGAGGAAAGGCCAAGAACTGGATTTGTGCATCTTGGAGAAGAAAATCCTTGGGGTGACCTCACTGTGGCCTTTCAGTGCCTGAAGGGCTACAGGAAAGATGGAGAGAGGCTCTTTATAAGGAATGAAGTGAGAGAACAAGGGCAGGGTTGGATGGGATATGGAGAAGGAATTATTCCCTGGCAGGGTGGGCAGGCCCTGGCACAGGGTGCCCAGAGCAGCTGTGGCTGCCCCTGGATCCCTGGAAGTGACCAAGGTTGGACAGGGCTTGGAGCAGCCTGGGACAGTGGGAGGGGTCCCTGCCATGGCAGGGGTGGCACTGGATGGGCTTTAAGGTTTATTTCAGCCCAAACCATTCTGTTTGCCACCCCCTGCCATGGACTGGGACACTTTTCACTGGGCCAGGCTGCTCAGGATCCTATCCCACAGCTACTGCCAGGACCTAGGGCTCTATATCTACCAGACATGCTTCATAAAAATGCTATTTGGAGGGAAAAAATTTTTTTAAAAAGGGGAACTTTCTTTCCCTTACTTCAACAACCAGTTAAGTATCACAGAATACATAGGCCTGTGCACAGTGTTGTTGGGATAACCTGCAAAAATTCAAATGCATGAAGGAATCTGACTGTTGAAAATAGAACATCAGGACAGGTAAGAATAAAGAGATTAATAGTATTAATGCTTTGTGCCACCTTAATGCTTTGTCAGACTAAATATTTCATTAAATATTTTATATCTAGGACGTAAAAATGTCAAGGTATTGGTATGAATAACTCTTGGAGATTACAGAGTGGGGAGTTGTGAACTGAGCTGAACTTAAGGCAACTGAACAAGAATCATGTGCTTTGCTCTATGCCAAAATCCTGACAGCAAAAAGAAGCTCTAAAGAGGTTGAAGAAAAGGTTTTGGAGGCTTTCAGAATGGACTGAACAATCCCATTCAAAAGGAAACATGACTCACCAGCTCCTGCCACAGGGGACATGTATTGGATACATGTTTTGCCTGCTGGTCTGGGTGTCCTGCAGTGTGTGACAGCTCCAGACCTGTCCCGTGCCTGCTGGACTGTGGGGACATGTTCATTTGTTTACAGATGCTGTGCATTGTTTTTTTTCCCCAGTAAGCTCTGCACATCTCTATCAATTCCAAGCAAAATGCTGGATGCCAAGTCACCACAGGGTATGTGTCAGTGTTTGTTAAACACACTCTGTACAGTCTCATTAATTTTACATGGCTGTGGTTTCACTGTTGGGGAAATGCAAATGGCAGCACATGGCATTGCCCTGTGGGAAAACAAGGGAAATACTGCATATTTTAGTAATGCAGGATTCATTTTTCCTGCTTTCATAAACTTCTTTGCATTTTTTGCTGTATGGACAGTTTCTGTGCCACTTCTTACCTGCCTAAGGCACTCCTCTATAGACAGGATTTTTTACACATGACTTACAAATCTCTGAATTTTAAAAACAATGAAAGATAGGCTTTCATGGCAGGAGAATAATTCTGGGGAAAAAAAAACCAACCCTTTAATACTTAAAAAACAACAGCAAAATCCTTCTTCCCTCTGTATCTGTCCATGGACTTTGGAGGAAGGCTCACACAGCAATTCAGTTCTAAGGTTTGTGTACTCTCAGTCCAAATTCCCTATTATAGGACTTGAGAAACAGGATTAGAGTGGAGTTGCATGAACATCCGACTTGATTTGTAAAGATAAAAGGAGCATTCCTCCTGCAGCAACTGTTTTTGCTCTGATGTGGGAATAAATTGCAGCTGAGGATTTCTGTGGCCAATTGATGTTCCCAGAGAGGAACAGTGCAATCAGGGCTGGTGAAGCACAAGGTTGATGTGATGGCAGGGAAACACCAAGAGGGGAGGATGAGACAAACCTGCTGCTCTGATGGAGCACATTTCTCCTAATATCACTTTGTTACAGTCATCCTCTGCATTTTTCTGCCCATTTTCACACTATTCATGTAGGCTTTCTTTACCAGCAAAACCCCTGAGCATGAAGTGCCCATCCTTTGCAGATCCCATGGCTGTGGAAGGCTGCTCTAAGAAAAATACCTGTAACAATTTGTCTTCCACTTGAGCCCTTTGTCTCATGACCAGTGGCCTGGGACCATTTAAAAAGCACAAAATTGGATGTACCTGCTGTATTTTCCATGGGCAACAGTTAATTTATGTTTCCTTACCTGATGTCAGCCAGAAATTATGAAATCTGAGAAACACAAGATGTACAAAGACCATTCAGTGCAGGGACTCAGCTTCCACTGGAGGACCACATATTTTCCTTTTTCTACCTCACCAGTCTCTAGATATTCAGCAGCAGCCAGCTCCTTTCCCAGTATTCTACAGTTTCAGAGGTTTTCACTGTATTGTGGTGGTTTCTTTTAACAACATCCTGCTTTACTTCTTGATAGCTTTGATCTTGTTATAAACAGTACATCTGTCACTCCCAGATGTGAAAAATACCATGTTAGGCACACATAATAGGAGGAACTGTGTTTTTCAATTCACAATAAAAAAAAAAACCAAACACTNAAACCCCAAACCAAACCAAAAACCTCCCCACAAATCTACAGAAAAACTTAACTGAACAACTTCATTTCCATTCAGAGTCCTAACTTGGAAAAAAATGTCCCTAGACTAGGTGATCAAATCACATAAAGACTATATTTATGACAGCTCAGGGAAGACAAGGCCATAGATGCTGCCTCTGAAACAGCTGAGAAGATAGCATGTGTTGCACTAACAGAAATAAAAAGTTGAGTATGTTTTAATTATTTCCAAACCTCTGGCCAAAAATAATACCCATTGTTGGATACATGGCTTTTTTCAATCACCCAGTGATTTAAATTCAGCATGTCTTGAGGATATGCTCAAAGGTCATAGAACCATGAGGATGCACTGCAAGTAATTTCAGAATAATGTGAGAAAACTGCATTTCTTCATAAAAAGGAGTAGTACATTTTGGATTTTGCTTTTTGTCACAATGTACTTATAATAGAATTCCACTAATAAGAAAAGGAAAGTAAGTTTTGTATTAATTTCTCAGTAACCAGCACTGTACCAAGCATGATTTACACAGCATGAGGTATTTAGTATGCATGTGGATCAGTACCCAAAATAATAAATGCTAGTAGCACATGGCTTTAGAAAAAGTTAAAAGATACTAAATTAAAAAGAATTGAATATATTATTCTCTCAATATAGTACAAAATTGTGATCTCAAGCTTACTGCCATAAGATGTGGAGAGTAGGATTTTTAGAATTTAAAAAAAAGTATAAGGCATAAAAACATTTTGTGTGTGAAAATGATGTCATTTTTCACAAATTTTTTCCTCTCATTTTGAAGATTTTCTTATCAAAGCTAGAGGCCTTGAATAGTCATCACTCCTTCAAACATAAGTTTTTCCTCATAGTCTACCTAACATACTATTTTTTAAATTTTTGGAAAGCAAACATTTTAATAAAAGAGGAACTATAACCATATAGGAAACAGATGAAAATTAAAGTAGCGTAGCAAAAACATAATTTTTGGGCCTGGAAACAGGTGCTGAGAGCTGATTTTAAAACACAAGCTCAAAAACTGCCCACCTTTTCCTCTTTTTTTCTGCTTTTCCTTTCCTCTCCCATCCAGACAGACATTGAAAAGGGATGAACACTAACCATTAAAATGAGCAAATCAGGGTATCTGTGACTTTTCCTCAGGTATTTAAACCATTGTTTGCGGTCAAGTTCTAAATATTCCTTTCTTGCTCATAATCAGCATTTGGGACTTATGTAAGTAGGAATCTCTGACATTTTGGAGTTCTTTCTGTGTTGCAAATACTATATAAAACTGTAAAACAAGCAAAAATAAAGAGAGAATAAAAATTAATAATTTCATAAACAGGACTGAAACTGAAACTTATTTTACTTGTATGATATTCAGTAAAAACCTTCTCTTCTGCCACTTCCAGAATCTTAACTACCAAATGAAAGAAAAAGTTAAAGCATTTATTTGGATATTTTCAGCTGCTTTCATACATATGCATAATGTAATTGGTTTCCTGCTAGTTTGATTGTAGTAATTTATCTTGTACACCACGAAAATAAAAATAGCTCCTGGGGAGTTTAAATTGTCTAGCAATGAAGATTGTATGGGAGCAAAAGTCTATTATCTGCCAATGCTGGAGAAATTAATGCTTAAACAAGGTTAGTATATCTAAACACATTAAATCACCTAAAATTTTGTCACTCATAATATTTTATCATTGTAAAAGACCAGTGGTCAATGATCTATCAATGAACCAAAATGAGAAAATATAATTTATTTGGCTAGAAAATATCTGGGGGGAAAAATAAAAGTAATTTTAGAAAAATATTGAATGTCTTTCTGTATCAAATGTCAGTGATGCTTGAGTAGATGTCAAGCAGTACTTCTGATTTTTATTTCTTTTTAGAGCAGCAAGAGTTTCTCCCACATTTCCTTCTGGATTTGGGGAATTCCTTACTCTGAAGCTCCACTAGGCATTAGTCCCCAGGGTATAGCATGATTTGCCTCACAATAATACCACTGTGCATCTATCCAGTGAATTTAATAAGGATTCTCTCTGCTGACAACTAAAACAGTCAAGTCTTTGACTGTCAAGAAATCTCCCTCAGAGCTGTGACTCATTCACAGACAAACTGGAGGTTTTCATTATCCCTGGCTAAACCAACACAAAATATCTGCTTGACAGAGTGTTTTTCACCACTAGAAAATTCACCAATTTCTTTGGTACCTCTGTCAGAGAAACCTTTGGATCACATTTACATTATTTTATCATTTTTCAGTTTCTTCTACTACTCCAGCAGCACGTTATGGTTTTGGTTGGTATGTAAGGCTAAAACCAGTTCCTGACTGTTGATTCAGACAGATTGTATTTTCTACCTCAAGGCACAGTGGATTTTTCCTTCTCTTTTCCTTGGGGAAAGAGGTCACAGTTACCTCTACAAAGAGTAATTTGAGGATCATTCCTGCAGATTCAGTTTTCTATGGGTTTTCTATGGGTTTTATCTCATCATCAAATTATCTGAGTAGAGGATTTCCCATTGTTTAATGAATTTCAAGATATATGGAATAGAGACAGTCCTACCTTCTAGATAGTATTAATTAATTGATGATTAATTTAATTAAAATTTCTCATAGTTTGTGAAAGATGCTCTGAACAGAACTGTGGCTACTCTTGGTAGCTGATTTTTAAACATGGAATAATTTCAATCACTTGGAGCTCTCTTGCACCCCACTTTCAATCAAGTTCATACAAACCCCTGTTGCTACTTAACATTTTCACTGGTTTTAATCAGTGAAAAGGTTAGGAATAAAGCACCATATTCCTACAGAATCCAGAAGAAATCTGCCATTTATTTGGCTCTTAGCAGAGAGAGTGATGCAATTCACAGACTGGGTGATTAAAGCACTTATTGCAGGGGCAGAGAGGTTCTTATTGTAGTGACTTTTCAGTCTTTCATTCAATCTGAATTGGCTTCAAATGACAAAATTATACTTTAAAATGCCTTTTATCCTGAATGTTCTCCAGGCAAATGGGCATCAGGGTTCAAATCAGCACAAACAGAACAGGGTATTGAACAGATTTCAATTTGAGAGACAGTCATTACAATACTGTTAAAAAGCACTGACCTGCTTTAGTTTCCTCATTTGGCAAATTCTTCTCAGAATTTATTTCAGCTGCTTCACTTTCATTAAAAATTTGTGAAAATATTTTGTCTTGGACTGAAAGGAAACAAGAGAGCTGTGATCATAAGTCTATCCCCCTAAAACCTTCAGTGGTAACAGCAAGGGGTGGATTCTGCAGACTGTGTCTTTGTACAGCCGAGGACAAGCTTTGTTCTTTTGTTGTTTCCTTGATTTAACTCAGATTGCATTGATATTGTCAGAAATACATTTAACACCAGTGATATTCACTTGTTAATGGCAAATTTTCATTAAAAAGTTCAAAAATTACTCAAACTCTTAAGGTCTTTTCTTAAGGTTAGATCCAGGCAAAGACCTCCCTGAAATGCAGGAGGAACATCTACTAGCACTTGACTGCAGCCCATTCCCAGTTTCATTTTTCTCTGTTCTCACAGTCCCCTGAGGTGAGATATCTCTCTGGTGAAATCACCGTACCCATATCCATATCCATGCACATCAGCCTGGATAACCTGGCACACAGCCACGCTTCATGCTGCTCACCTGATCCCCCAGCCCAGCTGAATTCTCTGCTGCCAATGAGACCAGTGGCGTTTTTCACCAAATTATCCCATTATTCAATAAAAGCTTGAGAGGATATTCTGGGAGGAATATCTGCAGTGTCTCAAAAACTTGAATTATTAACTTCACCATTTTAGCATCACAGCCCTTGGTCTGCACCAAAGGGTCTTTGTGAAACACAGTAATTAAGCAGCATCTTCCCACTTTTAATGGAGATGGATAATGAGTTTCTAACAAGAAAGGATGATGTCTCTCATTTCTGATTAGAATGAGTATCCCTATGGAGGGATAGCCATCCTGGACTGGGGTATGAAAGAAACCAATCTAGGCCAGATATAAAGGTTAACCTTCACCTCTTCAAAAAGCTGGGGAGGAAAAAATAAAATAAGAAAGAAAAGGAAAAAGGAAAGGAAAAAGGAGCACCAAAATGCAGCAAGTATATTTTCTCATCATTTCATTGGACTTGAAAGGTGTGCTTAGTCATGGAGTAAACAACTTCCTTCAGCAAGCACATAAATCTGACCTGTACATCCCTTATTGCTCTGGGAAATAATAAATTTCTGTCCTGGCCTTCAGGCCTTCGTGTGCTGTGTATTATGCCTGAAGTGTTCCTCCACTGTCACATTCTTAAAACTTTATTTGGGTATTTTCAATACATTCCTGTTCTTGTCACCCTAAAACCTTATTAGGTATGACTAAGGCTGATTTTTTTAAATCAGTATTATTGAAAAATAACTTCTACAAAATTAAATCCTACCATCAATCTTTACATTTATTTCCCTAAGTTAGGGTTTTTCTTTTTATGCCTTTTCTATTTTTAAACAAGTAGAATATATATAAATTGAAAAGTTAAGCATGTGAACAAGTGAACTTAGCATATCATAACTTACTGTATTCTTCTAATTACTCTTCAATTTTTAAATAATTTCATACATCTAACTTTAATTACTGTTGGGGGGAAAAGTATTTTCCTCTAATTAAAATACAAATTTCACCCCCACAAAACTTTGGCAGAGAACAAATCTGGTAACCTCAAAAATGAAATAGACACTTCTTAAGAAAAATTTCTTAAGCAATCAATAGTCCTAGGCCATTTTGCAGCCAACGAATATTGCAAAGTGTTAAATTCCAGATTGCTGAATTGAGCAAAAAGTACATTGGTGCTCATGTTTTAATTTTTGATAGCCAGAATTTTTCCAAGAAAATAAGCCTTCCTGATGAGCCTTAAATGATATCTAGCTGGCATTACCCAGTATACAATTTTTCTCTGACTTTTTATAAACAAAATCAATATATTTAACTTTAAAAATAACAACTGCATACTTGTCTTGCACGTTGGGATGTTGGATGATATGGAAAACCCTCATCTTGTAAGTCCTGGTGACTTGGGAAAATCAGACCATACTGTGCAATCTTCTGCAAAACCACAGGAAAACTCTCTATACAGCCCTAAGCTACCATCTTCTGTGAAAAACAAAGAAACAAACAAAGCAAAACCCAAGAGCAACAAACCAGACTGAAACAAAGCAAGAAACAGCCCTGGTATCTGGAATAAATTTACACTCATGTGCATTTCTTACGTCTCTACAGATGTTGATAGCAGACAAGCTTCCTCTGGAAATTACCTATGCTAGCAGAGAAAGAATAAACAAGGCATAATTCTTTGGCAAATAAAAGAATCATCAAGAACAGAATCTGTTTTCTAATCCTCATCTTGTAAAGTACTTATATATTGGTACTTTAAAAGAACCTGGAGAAATAAAGAGTCATCATTTGTGGCACTCTATCTTCTTTCCATTTCCTGGTACCAGGAGTTTGTGGGTATTTATGATTCATCTGCATGGAACTCCATTGCACAGCTAATGTAATCTGCACTAATAACTACACCCTGGAATTACTGCTATGGTAATGTCTTTCCACAAACCCTGCTGTACTACCACCTAATAAAGTACTGCCTGTGAAGAAAACAGCTATAACTGCCCCGTTTTTGATTTCTGGATTTTGTGTGAAACTCAAAGACACTGTGGCACAGTGACAAATGCCCTGGCTGCACATCTGAGCCCCTCCCTGAGGTGGCCAGGGCATCCCTCCCTCCTGCACGGCTGCACCAGGAGTCCTGCTCCTGGTGCCACTGGAGACCAAGCTGTGATGCCACCCAGAGGTGCTCCAGCCTCATTAAACAGGGATGCCCTTCCATGAGCAATTGCCACCAGTCCCAGGATGAAGGAACCTGGAGAGATGCTGAATTTTTTTTTTTTTTTTAGTAAAAACATAGCCAGATGGCACAAATATGTAATTCTGTTTAAAATGTGTTTAAATATTTCCGTGTGATTTTGTCTAAACATATCTTTCTTAGACATGAAAGGAGAGGGGTTTGAAAGAGCATAATCTTTTAAGGATGTTTATTCCTAAAAGTACTGTGAAGTATACATCTCTTGGGCAATAGACTTGCTTGTAATAAAGTAGAAATCAGTTAAAAATACACTGAGTCACATTTCTGTACATGGGCTATCCTCTAGCTTTAGGCAAAACACTACAAACATCTGCTGTATCTACTGCATATCATCAGTCTACTAATGTTATAGTTTTTACTGTGTTTTTTAAGTGTGGTATTTAAAAGGAGCAGATGTATATCTGAGGATTCCTTTCAAAGAAAGATTACAGCTATGGAACACACTTGGCAGATTTATATACCTCCAATTTTTATAGGTTTACTCTTAAATATTCAGGAAATACATAGGACAGAATTGCTCAAATACCAGGCTGTGCTCCCAGCAAAAAATCTTAAGTTTTAGCTTCACATATGGGTTGTTTGGGCAGAGAAACAAACCCTGTGCCATAACAAAACAGGTTATTTTGATTGCAGGCAGTACAAGACAGTCCTGTGAACTCAGGACTTTATATTTTACACATTCCCACAATGCATCCAGTGTTAGAATTAACATCTCAATCATAAAAGCACAACTACATCAGGAGCTCTTTATAAAAAAATGGACAAAGAGGAGTGCTCACAGCTTTCATAACACATTTAAAAAGGATTGAATATTGCAGCTCTTGGATTCAACATGGAAATGGAATATAGTCTGGGGGTTCTGCAATATGGGAAATGGAAAAACCAGGTGACTGCATGTGGCAATGTTTATTTAGCAATAGGGATCCACAGGGAATGCTTTATTTGCAATCCTTTTGCAGGCAGAGGCCATTTTCCATCCATTTTCCATCCCTTTCTCATTCATAACCCAAGATGAGAAATTATGAGTTCTGCTGACCTTTGGCCAAGTGGGTTAAAAGGGAATGCACCCAAATATGCACCTGGACATCATCTGGATCAATTGTACCAATGATCCCAACTGAAACTGCTGCTTGGAAGAGCAGTAAATTGGGAAGGAGAAGGTTTGCAAATGCCTACCTAAATTTTGTGAGCCATGCATAGTTCTACTCCATATATTTTAACTAGAAATAATTATGTGAAATTCAAAGTCCCTGAAAAAAACATGTTTAATTTCTTTTCGTTCCTTATTTCCATTGCAATCAGCACAAAACAACAGATACTGTAGGACTAAGCCATTTAACTAATATTCTGGGGAATAGCAAAGAATCATGAAATACATACAAAGGTCAGGCATTTCTTTTCCATGTAGAGATTGTATCCAAACTGTGATAAGTCAGCAAATGTCCTGACAGTTGCCTAAATGAAACACATGGCTGTGCCCTTGTTTGAGAACCTTTCTGTTAACTTTACAGACACATCAATGGGTTTTGGCCTGAATCCTGCAAATTCAGAACCTGTTGTTTACCCAAGGCAGCTAAAAGAATCCAACTCCCAAAGAAATTAAGTTACTATTTGTTCCTGAAGTCACTTGATCACACAAGTCTCAGCTTAGATATAAATACCTACTAAAGCACTGTGCAACTAAGAGCTCTGTGTCAGATTTATCAATATTATTATTATTACTATTATTATTATTAATAATAATCTGCTCATTCGTGTAAGAGACGGTCTAGAGAACCCCTCCCCCATTTCCCTTTGCCTCACAATTGCCACTGAGGCAGGATGCAAGATCC
>VXBC01000867.1:0-11706 GCA_013399945.1 Ploceus nigricollis | reverse complement strand
CCAGTGACTGCAAGCTTAGGAAAAAAAAAAAATTTACAGGTTATTCCTCACTTGATCAGGTTTATTCCAATGTATCAGTCAGTAAATAAAGGATATAATTTCCAGGGCTCAAATTAAAGTAGTCTCAGACATCGTCCTGAAACCACCAAGGAGAATTTATAGAGTTGTGAACTGACTGATAGTCAAATTTCAGAACAGTCTTGGTCCCAACTAAATCAATGCAAAACTGTTATTTTGAAGGTTTGTGGTACTTGTAAGTTTTAGATTAGTTCTGTGAGCTCTAACTCTTTATACAACATTGTGTAAGGACTCTACACTTCTCAGTACTCATCACATTCTCCTGTAACGCAATGTTCTGAGACAAAAATACTACAAAAACAAAATATTCCATGTCAAGAAAAAGGTTTTTTATTTGTTACTTATGTCTTCACTCATTTTGTGCACCTCAGTAGTGACAGCTCAGGTAGTGAACAGAACTTGTGGTGAGCACAAGTCTCATGTCAATATTATCTCACGAATTCCCTTTCCCTTTGGAAGTTCCAAAGTTAAGGTACTTACACTGAATAACCAGGACATCGTTTTGCTATCAGACTATCATGACCATCAAAAAAACTCCTCATAAGCCCACCATACCAAATACAACCTGTAAGATCTCTCTTTGCATGCACTCAGATAAAAGATTGACTTTTCCTCCTTCACTAGAAGCAGATCCAATGACTAGAAACAAGAAAAATTCACTTTCTTCTGATAACCTATCATTTTAGTCTCCTCAGTCAAATTAAGGAGGTTATAAAATGTCTGTATGCAAACAGAAATGGCCAGCAACCCCGACACACTGCTTAGAGAAACTGCCATGGGATTTTTAAATTTATTTATTTACAATTTCTCCAGAAAAGAGAACCACTGAAATACATTGTTGAGGACAGTTTTTACTTAGAGGAAGGACTAATACATATTAGGAAAGGCACTAAACAGCAGCATAATCCCCCTGCACCTACATTTTCTGTAGAATTCCTGTGGACAAATGCTGGATAATCTCTGCAACAGTGATTTTGACAGGAATTTCTTCCAAATACAACACGGCTACAGGCACAAGAACAAGGAAAACAGTAGGATCATTCTTCTTGTCAATAAACGAGAGTAAATTAGTATAAAAAGGACCTGCTGCTGACCCCTTCAGATCTAAATCACAGATTACACTCGGATTTGGACTTTGTCTCCACAACTCATCTTTCTTTGCTTGCCATAAATTCAAGCATAACTTGGAAAATGACTCATATTTTAGCTTTATGTGGAATGAACATGATTCTCAAGGAAAGTCTCCAAAGGTTGTGGGACTGTGGGATTCCTGAGCAAGTGATTTAAAATCTCCTTTAAAGTACAAGGCTATGTAATCTTCTTTGGTGATCAGCTGATTTGAAGCCAGGCCTAGCTGTCAAAGAACACTTGTGTAATCTTGACTACAATTCCTGAAAAAAAATGCTAAATTTTCATAAAATGCCTTCACAAAGCCCATAAAGTAAATTAGGGGGGCAGAATAGCAGAGAATGTTAGCGTTGTTAAGAACAGTTAACAGAGATTTCAAAAGAACAAGGACTTGCACAAAAATATTCTGTCCAAAAAAAAAAAAACCAATTAAGAACTAAACTATCTTAAGTACAAATTGTCATCATCACATGTATGATGTGGACATGTATGATAAATGATGTATCACATCACCAACACTACTATGTCTCTGCACAACATCCAGGGCAACAATTTGCTGCCTGAATGTTTTACTGAAAGAGGAGAATGACAGATGTGAAAACATATGTATCCTCTCAACAAATATAATAGTCTCAGTAGGAGGCAAAAGAATAAACATCACGCAAGGCACAGTAAACACAAACTGAAAGTGTTTATTATATTGTCACTTCTAATTCCAAGAGATTTAACAGATATTTCCTTGTAACATTCACATGCCCTTTGGAAACTGTGATGACAGAATGATGTGTTCCTGCTTTCCTTTTATCAAGACACCAAATCAGATGCATCAGATGAAAAATGGGCTCACTTGTAAAGCCAATCCCAGTCTGGGATGCACTTCAGCACATACTGGAGCATGATCCACTATCATGCACTTGTACCCCAAAGAGCTTTGCTGAATCCATGACGGAATGGTAGGACAGAACACAAAGCTGATGCTGTTCTCTCATGGATATGTCATCAAATCCCCTATATCTTTTTTCACTTGTCATCTACCTTTTCCCAAATATCCTTTCTTGATGTATTTGCTTCCAGCCCCAGCCCTCTGCTTCCTTCCAACTTTTTCTCCAAATCACTGTCCATGCATAAAATATTCAAGAGATGGAATTGCAGTTTAAGGCAATCCTGTAAAACATCCACAGATTAAAAGGCCTCAAGGAATCTGCCAGGAAAGCCTAGAAAGAGACTTCAGATTTGAGGAAAAAGAATAAGTATCTGAACAACTTCTGGCTCTTGTGATATGACTTGCAAGTATTTTCCAAGAAAGAAATAAACTTTTGGAAAGAAATCCCAGAAATACAGAGCAGAGGCAAGAACTGGGATGAAGTTGTGGCACGCACCCTCAGTCTCAAGAGACAAGACGCTTCGGTGTTCTCATCCTACATGTGCAATTCTCACACTTTAGACATAATCTAGGAGAAGTGTGATTGGTGATAAAAATTTTGTATGAGAAGTTGATGTGTGACATTATGCATGTAAGTAAAAGCTGTAGAAGTGAGTTTCTTAGAGAAACTTTGTGTATTTGCCCCATATTCCTACAGCCTGTCCCTGAATTGTCACTCAGAGAGCTGAAGCTTCAAGAACGTTTCCACCCATGCTCCCTATTTATCTGAAAAACTGTTTGAAAAGAAGTTCTACAAGCAGTTTCAAGCAAGACTCAGCAACAGGTACTCAGTCATGTGCTTGTCCTTCCAAAACAAAAGCATCATCCCCGGCAGAAATTCATGTCCCAGCTCTCCAGGCCCTGCTCCCTGCTCTGAGGAGCCATAAGGGAACACATTTACCTGGATTTAACTGTGCTATGTGCTACCAGAACAGTAGGAAACAAATAAGTACAATGGGCCATCAATCTACTTAGTTTTGTGTAATTTTAAATAAGAATTAGCCATTCAGAATCTTAATTTCTAATTAAGGCAAGTAATAAATAACCCTTGATTCAACCTGAGTACGTTTAGGCAAATGACATTTTTCTGTTTCACACTTCCATTACTTCAGCCTGGTTATTTTCAAAGACAAGAACCACTTGCTCTACAATAATGTGACACTCTTGAGCTGGATTAAACATGCTGTATTCTTGCAAAGTTAGCTATTTTTACACTTGAATAGTCAAAGCAAAAATTGGCAGTATCATACAGCTCTAGTCAGGAGTCAAGTTTCCAACTGTGAAATGAAATTCTGTGAAGCAATTGAGTAAATGCAGTAGGAAAAAAAAAAATCCACTGCTATCCCTATGTCTAGTTGATAATGATTTCCTTTTATAAAATGTATTGAATTGCCATTTACAAAATGAACTATTTTAAAGGAGAGAGCTGGGTCCTAGTGACAAGCTGCTGAAGTTATCAAATTCTTCAGGGAAGGTTCCGCACACATCTCTTCAAGGCATAGAACAAGACAAAGATGAGACATGAAAAAAGATAACCTTTTGAGCAAAAGAAATTGTTCAAGGTATTTGATAAATACATCAAACATCTGATAAAGTTTGGAGCCACAGAGGATTAAAAATGACAGTAAGTCCACCTAATATGAGTGTGTTTCTCCAGACATTTAAGAGGATTTTTTTAATCTCAGGAACAAACATTAGGCTGATAAAAAATATTTTTTTAAATGTTCGAGTAAAGCCCTGAATAAGGATTTTGGAGTTAGGCAACTTGAAAGGAGCCAAAAGACATGCAGGGAGTCAAGGTCATGATCTCCCAGGTAAGGAGGGCAAATGTAAATTTTCTTAACTCAGGCTGGCTATTTCAAGACCTTATCCTGCAGCCCGCCACTACCAAAACCTTGCCACATAAACCTGATACAACAGGAAATTCTCCCATGGTGCCTTAGAGTGGACCAAACAAACATTATTGGTTTGTAAAAAGACATCCAGTTTTAGGTGGAGAAGGAGAGAACACATACAGAACATTCCAGCATAGGAACCTACACACCATCAACATCCAGCTAACGTTCCACTAAAATGTTTGGGTATGTCACAGAAGCAGATCCAATGCCAAACAATGTGGCAAAAAAAATGAGATTCCCATTTGGAAAAATAGTGGTTACTCAGCATTTGCAGTTTGCAGCTTGGCACAAACTTTGTTTTGATTTAGTAACCTATGGTAAGGCAGTAGCTCCAAGTATTTTGAAAATGCCACTCTAAAAATAAACCTTCTGGTGATCCCATTATGAGAAATTTATCAGTAAAATATTTCCTCCTGTTCATTTGAGTGGTAGAACTTGACCCCAGACTTTCTAGCAGAGTGACCTTGTTAGTGCTTGTAATGAAGATGATGTGAGTCCTCATCACTGTCACTTCATTTTAAGTTCATATTTAGAGTAAATTAGTCAGTTCAGCCTGAATTACATAGAAAATACATAACGAAATCCAAGACTAAATATTCATTGCACTTTCAGCATGCCTGACTGCTGACCAAGCAGCCAGTTCTGACACAAAAAGTGTCTGTGCTTTGGCAGATGTTAGCTCTTTGTTGACCTCATAAACAAGGGGATAATGTTGATGCACAATTAATATAAATTAGAGGCACCAGCCTTCACATTCAACATTTCAAACAGTTAATATTTCATTATAATGATCCCTGATAGGTGACACACTATATTTCACCAGCATATCACAAAAACATTCTGAAAAACTAAGTTTGGAGAAGAAATCAGTGAACAGTGATCTGGAGGAACTGACATGCTAATGTGTAAATAAAATAGCTTAGCTAGACGGAACTGGAATGTTACTAATGAATCAAAATACCATAAGAAATGTTCGTCGTTTCTTGTCATGTATTTGCAGGAAATATTACCCAGTTCCCTCAGGACCTGTGGATGCATCTCATCAGGTCCCATGAACTAGTGTATCTTCAGCTACTTTCAGCAGCTTCAGAAGTTCCAGCTTTGAGCTCTGAGAACTAAGACGATAAATCATTTTTATATCCTCACGGATGTCAAAATTGAAATTACACAATTTCACCTCTTGTCAACACTGGCATGTCTGTGTATGGTACCTGAGAACAGGTTGTAAAAACATCAGTTACTATTCCTTCATCATGGTAAGTCAGCAGTAACCACACTGCCAGGCATCCTTGTTGTAAAAGACACAGCTAAAAGCTGCTGTCACAAGTGAATTTCTAGTCTAACAACATATTAACAAGAAAATTTACAGCAATACTTGCTTAGCAGCTAAACCATCTGCCATAATTACAGAGAGAAAGTAATAGCACAGAGAGCTCATGCTTATGGCCAACTAGAAGTCTCTGGAAACATCAGTCCAGAAAGTGTACTGTGAAAGTACTTAAAACAATAGTAAACAGAGGTGTAATTACATTGTTACAGTAAGTTATAGAGGAACACAAATTGATCTTCAATAGTCAAAAGTGATTTTTTGCATAAAAAGTACCTAAGAGAAAAGCATTCCTCCCTCCACCTTTATTTCTCTCTAACTGCTCTATTTCTTTTGGCATTGTCCCACAGAAACCCTCAGCACTGGACTGAAAAAAAACCACCACACTAGGCAAATGCTCCTCAGTTTTTGGTTCTTATGCTTGGTCACCCCTTTTCATGGAAACTACAGTAACTTGGTATCTTAGCACACCACTTTAGAACATAGACAGTTGGACATGTCTACGCAAAAAAGCCCTTTCCAATTCATTGTACATCAACTGCCTGACTTGGTAGTTTGAGTGTAATTTGTCCTTTTAAGTTGTAAAAAAAAACCCTGGGTAGGTTAAACATCTGCTTCAAAACTCAGCAGCCTGAATTTAATTTATGGATTAGCCCAGTATGTCACAAATTTCAGCCTACTGTAAAGAATACATTTCTCTAGGAAACATTCACAATATCTAGCATGGCTTTGGAAACAAATAATATCTTGTTGACAACACTGATTCTATTAAACAGAGTTCTACCCCTCAGCATTTCTTTCCAAGATTAAGGGGCAAAAAAAATTGATTTTTTTTTTTAACTCCATTTTTAATTTCTTTTTTAAGACACATGCAAGTCTTTCATTTAGCTCAGTCAGGGTGACAATATGTATAGCTGTGAACAGCTAGAAACAAGGCAGCAGTGGAAGATTTTATAAATAATAGGTTTTACAAATAATACAGGAACATGAATATATTAAAAAGGCTTGTGCATGACTAAAGAATTGTAAAGAAGGAAAAAGACATAATGTGTGACAAGTATGTGAATCATATATATCATACATCTATTAGAATAACTGTATTTTGACGGCTCTTTTTTACTCCTATGCATATTTTGAACCACATACAGTCCTCTGGATGGAAAAACCAATAAGAAGACTTTTAAAAAAACACTTTTTAAACTATAGAAAAAATAAGCACAAATAGGGCAGAAAAATTAAGGACATTTTTTGCTTTTACAACAAAGTAAATGGAGCATTGCACCTGCAAGGACAAATGGTGATTTCAGGGCTCCTAAGATATTCCTACAGACAGAAGATCTCCTTCAAGCACAAGCTTTAGCAACCAAGCAATGGCTGTTGCAATGAGATAGTTAAAAATGCAAGTAATTATAACACTGCTTGCTGTAATTGCAAACCAACTGTCTTGGTGTCTATGATAAAAATACAGAGCTTTACGTTGGGTTGTGTTAATCTATATGTTATAGTTCCCTCTGCTTACAGGCGTCAATCATTTTTCTCCTCCCAGTTTGTAGCAGAAAATTTGCTGTGTCATTCCACCTACCCCGCCTACTTGCTGTCTGTCATCCAGTTTTCCATCCTAGTTTTCCAGAAAGTTCCCCGAGAAAGGCTGTGCCATTGGTCTAGTAACTGTTTTCCCCTCCTTTCCCTTTCCCATTGGTGTATTCCCTTGTCCTTCTTTCCCTGAATGCCACTCCTCTAGTTGGCCATTGGCTGTGTCCTTGTTCCCTCCCCGGTTGCCACGCCCGTTTAAAAACTGTTGCAAAGAGCACTCTGGGCTCTCTCTTTGGTTGTCTCCCCTGGGTTAACCTGGATCTGTACCGCATACAATCTGGATTAAACCTGGACTTAGACCCCAACAGAGAGTCGGCTCCGTTTTCCACCACATTCGCTGTGTGTCCTTCAGAGTCGTAACGCGTACTCAGGCACGAACCCCGAGAGGTCGCTCTGCCTCTGCCTGCAGAAGCAGGGGAGAGTGACTCACTCTGCTGCTGGACCAGATAGCCGGGTCTTCAGCCGAGGAGCTGAAGAAGGACAGCAGCACTTTACATCCTGCACTTTAGAGAAAGACAAGAAGACAAAATAAGTAGTGCAAAGTGGCTGTTACTCACTGTGCAAGTGCTGTATCCTTGTGAAGCCTGTGGAATAGGTTCTGTGTAACCAACCTTCCCTTACGTATTTTAAACAGTCTTTTGGGAGATTTAATTAATGCTGCTAAAGACTAATGAAAAAAGTAATTCTGTCACGATAAAATATTGTTGTTAGGCACTTACTTCAGCTGCTGAAATACTGATAGTACATACAAATGAGTCTCTGCTTCCATAAGGAATCACTTAACATGAAGGGGCAATTTTTGAACTATTTCACATAATGTGAACATAAATTTATCTAGGTACATTGCCAAAACTGTGATTTTGTCACTATGCACATCCAGCTTAGCTGCTTTCATGAGTAACACAATCTATAAATTTCTGCTCAACTTCTCATAGTACCTGTGTTTTTCACTAAAAAAATGAGACCAATAAGCAGAGGCACAGCAAAGAAGTTCCTACAGCACTTTTATATTCATGATGGCTTAAAAGTAATAATTACACAGGTGCTGTGTTACTTCCCCCCCCAATCCTAATGGCAAACCAAATGATACAACCAGAGTTAACAGGCAAAATTTGGATGCACAGGCCCACTTTTTGGTTTAAAACAGATGCAAAAATAATAGTATTTTAATTCAGGTTGAGAGCAGTAACTTGAGCTGTGTATGTTAACTCTTATGTTAGCATATTAACTGTAAAAGGTTGACAATGTTAATTATACAGTCTTAGAGACAACTTGTGGAGTGGTGGCTGACAAAATGACAACAGTAGATTGTCAGGAAGATGATTGCACATAGAGATATTATAATACAAAACAAAACTTCCAATTATTATATTCTCTTGTTTCTAACATATCACAATACACTGAAATCTTCCTAAGTAATATTTTAATACTTACCACCTTATCTTGAATATCATCATTAATGATACTGGGAAATAAAATTAATAAATGCACTAGGCATTAGCACTATCTGGGGCTCGGGAAAGAGTTTGATTTGTCTCATGTGATAATTTCCTCATGCCCAAATACCAAATAATATATATGCATTCTGCAGTAAGGCTGTAGTTGGACAAGCTCTTTCTGCCAATATAAACTGAGGTTGCTGCTAAGAAAAGCACTAATTCTATGCATGCATTTCCACCTTTTTAATGCTACAACTGTTTCACACCTTTCTCTGGGCCAGTTGAGCCTTTGTGCCACTACACCCTGAACTGGATCTGAGATGATCCAGCCCAAAAACAGCTGGGGGAGGAAAGTGCCCTTTGAACTGTGCCCTGAAAAAATAATTTTCAGTGCATATTTACATTTGAAAGTAACTCAGTTTCACACCTTAAGGAAGGCTTGCACATTGGGAAGCTTGACTGGTTTTAACAACTATAATGGAAGAATAAAAGATGCTCCTTCTCAGACTTCTCCAATGGCATCCTGCTGCTATCAATGTCTGCAACAAATCTGTAACTGCTTCCACAGGACAATTCCTTTTACTACTCTGCTTCACTTCCCTGAGAGTCATGTGGGCTCTCTGAAATCAGGCTAACGAAATTGTGAAATCAACCCAAAATTTTGCTAAAAAACACATAATTAGTATCCATTATATAATGTCTCTCCAGCTTTTACCCACCCTCTCCCTTTTATTACTTAGATTTTAACAACTGCTTAATCTTATGGCTAATACCTGACCTTACAACTGAAGGGAGGTTAATTCCTAAGTTGAATGCTAGACAAAATAATTTATTGTGTCAGCAAAAACAGAGGATAATTTCTATAGAAAAGCAATGTTTTTGTGCCACCAATGACAGGTGTTTTGTCTCCTGAGCCCTCTGTCCATGACACTAGCAAAACAGTTTAGGGAGTTTATGCTACTAAAAATCTTTAGTGAAGTACACACATCTGAACGTGACCATACATAATTTCAGCATTTAAAAACAGCTGTTTACTTACTCATAAAAGAGGATTTTAAAAGCCAGTTCGACTTTTACCTTGGTTCTCTCACTGTATCTCAGTGATTGGCAGTTTCAACCCCCAAAGTATGGCCATGTGTACTTTGTAAAACATACACGAAGCTTTCTATGCTTCCTTCTTCCATCAAGATCACAAAAGATAGATCCTGTGCATTACTTTCTTTAGCTACCTGTGCTTTTTTCTTATTTGTATTTTTTGGCATCTAGATCAAGAAGAGAAACATTCTTTGTGGGAAAAAGTGAGTAAGAAAGCAGCACCTGAAACAACTCATCACCAAGTCATATTCACAGCAGCAAAATGTAATGTATTATTGAAGGTGAAAAAGATAACCTGGCAAAAAGTAATAGGTATTTTAAAGGAAGAAAAAATGGTAGACATAAAAAGATGTATGTGAACAAGCAGCCTAAATTCAAAGATTCATATATTTAAAAGCTGGGAGGTACCAGTACAATCACCCATTCTCATCCCATGCATGGCACAGGCCAGGGAATTTCCTCCAGTAATTAATTCTGTAATTCCCACAGTCTGGGCATACAGTGGAGCACTTGGCACCACCTGTAAAAATCTGCCCTGCTACCTGATTATACTCATCATAATTCTAACATTCCTCATCATAATCCTCATTGTATTTCTAAGACTTTAGAAGATATTATCTTTCATTCCTTTGCCAAAATTCCGATCAATGCCACCGGAGTCTGTTACTCTAAACTCCCCAGTGGTTTTCTGGGGCTTACTTTGTATCAGTTTATGCTTTTAAGGAGAACAGATTTGAGTGCTCAGCTCTATTTCTCCAGCTGTAAAACAACTCTAGATATCTACCACTCTCTAATCATATTTACCTAGAGATCCTCTCTTCTGCCGACAAAGAAAACACCTGCAGAGCACCAAGGATTAAACTGCTGCTGCTAATGCAACTGTGTAACAGGAATCTTTATGCCTCCATTCAGCATCTCCTCTGCAGCAACACTATAAAATCCACCGCAGGACGAGAAGAGCTACATTAAAACAGGAACATTTGTTATGAAGATGATAAAGCAGATTGCAGAGCACTGTCGTGCCATAAATTCCAATTAGAAAATGCTTGAGAAAGGGAGAGGAGGAGGGATAAGAGGCCTGGCTGCCTGAGCAGCAATGGAATTTAACAAGAGTAGGAAAGCATCTTTCAATAGACCTCAGAATTAGAAAATGGAGGGGGAAAAAAGTACTGCAAACTCTGACAAATGAAAATAAAAGTCTATCTAAACACGGGGGAAAAATTTTAAAAACAACTAGCTAAAGAAACCACAAAGAGATCCACAAGAAATGACAAAATGTGTCCTAGGGTTCTATATGATCTGTTAGTGGTCAAGGACCACCAATTAATGTAATTAAGCCCCACTTCTCAAACTCATTTTAACCTTTTTTTATTAAGGCATTATTTTGGTGAGTATAAAAATCGTGGTTTTCTATCCTTTGCTAGTACATAAACATGCAGAAAGGCTATTAAAAAAAATTACTTCCTTGCAACACTGAGATGGCAGTATCAAACTTCTTTCCCTAGAAAGTTTGTCTTTAAAATAATCCATGTAAGAAAACAGATGGAGACCACCAATGTTATAAATAAGTTTAGTAGTTGAAATGTTAATGGTTGTTATTCTCCATTTGATGTACCCTCCAGCCCCTCCCCCGGTTCCCACTTACCTGCTTTACCAGTTGCACTCTAGTTCATGTACATCCCCGAGTTCCCCTATCCAAATCCCTACTAACCTGTTTCGTCTGTTACACCCAGTTACCAATCCCAGTTGAGGTGCTCTCCCCAGTCGTTACCCACCGTTTAGCCCAGACCCTCTCCCAGTTGCCACTTACCTGCCCTACCTTACCGAACCCACCAGACCTCCCTTATCTGTACTTACCTGTTAAATCCAATTGTATGTTAAAGTTTAAACTCCCCATGTGTTGCTACTTACCTGGGTAGGGCCTCCTTATCCCTTTCCCTGCGTCGGGAAATCCAGCCGCTGCTCCCTGCTCCGACTTCCTGACTCCCATGATGCCATGCGACGAATGCATGTTAATGAGGACACCCTAAAAAGAAGCACAAGCGAATTAAAGCCTAGACAACGAGCCAAACTAGAACCTGGCGAGAGACTATAGTACAGGACAGCTTGAAAGACATCTAAGAGAGAGGCTAACTGAAGACCAGCGCGCCAGACCCTAACCGAAGAAGACCTTGAGAAGAGGGACACCCCTAGACCTACGAGCCCTAGTTGAGTCTCGAGCGTGTC
>VXBC01000860.1:6075-16837 GCA_013399945.1 Ploceus nigricollis | reverse complement strand
CTGGGAATCTTTTCCATTTCTGGGAACCTTTGTGTTTCTGGGGATCCATTCCATTCCTGGGAATCTTTTCCATTTCTGGGAATCTTTTCCATTTCTGGGAACCTTTGTGTTTCTGGGGATCCATTCCATTCCTGGGAATCTTTTCCATTTCTGGGAATCTTTTCCATTTCTGGGAACCTTTGTGTTTCTGGGGATCCATTCCATTCCTGGGAATCTTTTCCATTTCTGGGAATCTTTTCCATTTCTGGGAACCTTTGTGTTTCTGGGGATCCATTCCATTCCTGGGAATCTTTTCCATTTCTGGGAATCTTTTCCATTTCTGGGAACCTTTGTGTTTCTGGGGATCCATTCCATTCCTGGGAATCTTTTCCATTTCTGGGAATCTTTTCCATTTCTGGGAACCTTTGTGTTTCTGGGGATCCATTCCATTCCTGGGAATCTTTTCCATTTCTGGGAATCTTTTCCATTTCTGGGAACCTTTGTGTTTCTGGGGATCCATTCCATTCCTGGGAATCTTTTCCATTTCTGGGAATCTTTTCCATTTCTGGGCATGTTTTTCATTTTCATTTTTCTTTTCCTTCTCTGGGGATCCATTCCAGCTCTGAGAATCTTTCCCATTTCTGGGAACCTTTCTATTTCTGGGAATCTTTTCCAGCTCTGGAGATCCATTCCATTCCTGGGAATCCTTTCCATGTCTGGGGATCCATTCCATTCCTGGGAATCCTTTCCATTTCTGGGGATCCTTTCCAGCTCTGGGAATCTTTTCTAACTCTGGGAATCCTTTCCATTCCTGGGGATCCATTCAATTTCTGGGAATGCTTTCCATTTCTGGGGATCCATTCCGTTCCTGGGGATCTTTTCCTTCTCTGGGGATCCATTCCATGTCTGGGAATACTTTCCCTTTCTGGGATCCTTTCCATTTCTGGGGATCCACTCCAGCCATGGCCCCCAAGCCCCCCAGGACCCCCTCCGTGTCTCCCCCCTCTGCCTGTGCTCTCCTTCCCTGGGGGAAGGCAGAGTTCTGGAATGTTCTGTCCCCTGTGGGCTCTGCCTCATTTTGTTCCTTCCCCAGCTCTACGAACTGGACAGCGATCCCGAGCGGAAGGAGTTCCTGGATGACCTCTTCATCTTCATGCAGAAGAGGGGTGAGTGACCTTTCCTTACATTCCAGGAGCCATTAATTCATTAATTTAATTAATTAAATTTAATTAATTGGAATTAAATTAATTTAAACTAAACTAAATTAAATTTGCCTTCAATTTCTTCACTTGCTGATGTAGTGCTGGTGTTTCCATGCCCTGAAGATCCCAGGAACCTTTTCCTGGCAATTCCCAGGGTGTCACTTATCCCAATCCAGGTCTCAGAGCTGGATTGATAATTAAAATGTGTTTAATTGGGGTGCTGGGTAACAGAAGCACCTTGGAACGTTTGGGGTGCCCTCTTGTCCCTCCAAGGGTGTCGGTGGCCCAGGGAGGGCTGTGGTGGCTCCAGAGGTGTCAGTGGCACAGAGCAAAGTGTTTCTGACATCCCAATCCAAGCTGCAGAGCTGCCTGGTTCCCAAAAACCCCAAA
This sequence comes from Ploceus nigricollis, assembly GCA_013399945.1. Classification (NCBI taxonomy): domain Eukaryota; kingdom Metazoa; phylum Chordata; class Aves; order Passeriformes; family Ploceidae; genus Ploceus; species Ploceus nigricollis. The sequence continues at coordinate 15,266 of VXBC01000860.1, read as the reverse complement.
TCCAGCTCCTCTCCTGAGGGGAAAGTGTTTTTAAAATCCCAATCCCAGGCTGCAGGGCTGCCTTTTTCCTAAAAAACCCCAAATCCAGCTCCTCTCCTTTGAGCAAAGTGTGAAGAGCTGCTCAATTTGCGCCTGGTGCCTGTGGGGCCAGCTCTGCCAATAAAAATCCTGCTGTAAAAACCTAAAAACAGGGATTTGCTGCTGTCCAGGAGCAGCTGAGAGCTCAGATACTGCAGAGATGAATGGGATTTCACAGGAGCTGCAGGGATGAAAAGGGTGGGATGTTTTGGGATGCCCCTGGGAAGGGGCAGCCATGGAAGAGCTCTAACACAGATCAGATGTGTAGGGCTGTCCCCAGAAGCCATAAAAGGGCCCTGGAGCAGCAGAACCATGGAAGGGGACACCAGAGGGAGGCTGGGAGTGGCCTCAGAGGGGTTTTGTTCCTGGGAGGGGACACCAGAGGGAGGTGGGACAGATGGGGGTGATGCCTTGGGAAGGCTGAACTAGAACTGAGACTAGACTGAGCTCAAGAACGGAGCAGGGATTTATTCAAAGGATCTCCTCCATGGATCCACCTTGGGCAGCACAAGAGCCCAGCCAGGGCTGCACCCCAGGTGAACCAAAATGGTCACAAAATGGACAGCTGGTCACGGGGTGTCTCACTTTTGTAAGTTCTGCTCCAATTGCATCTTGGAGTTCATTGTCACTTACAGCTCCAGCCCATGAAGTCCCATCCTGCTTGTTCTCTGTCCTCAGTCAAAGATTGCAGCTCTCCATGGGATCAGGGCAGGATCAGGGATTGCAGCTCCCCATGGGATCAGGGCAGGATCAGGGATTGCAGCTCTCCATGGGATCAGGGCAGGATCAGGGATTGCAGCTCTCCATGGGATCAGGGATTGCAGCTCCCCATGGGATCAGGGATTGCAGCTCCCCATGGGATCAGGGCAGGATCAGGGATTGCAGCTCTCCATGGGGTCCCTGTTCCTTTTTATCCCAACTCTGCAGAACCAAGCCCCATAAATCTCAGGCTGAACCCCTGAACCAGCCAGGATTTGTCCTTGGAGAGGGATTTGAGCAAACCAGGAGCTGAAACAGCACAGGGGTGGAGTTTATTTGCTGCTGTAAAATGAATTTTCCCTCTGTTCAGCTGGGAATTCCCACACCCCACGGAATTACTGTGCCTCCCTTCAAAGAAACACAAAATTCTGCTTTTCTTGAGATTTGGCTCAATATTATTTTAAATCACTGTGGACTTTCCCAGTTTCCTGGGGAAAACCTGTTCCTTCTGGCTGCCTGATGCAGCATCTCCCCTGAACACATTTGGAGTGGGAAGAGCAGCTTTTTATTTACCTGCTTGTGGCTTAAAAATGTCTCTTCCTTGCCTATTTTTCACTCCAGTGGGAGTGAAAAAATCCCATTTCAGTGGGATTTCAACGTGTCTGTGCTGAACAAACCCTGGGGATTCTCACCTCCTTTGTTCCTTGCTGTAAAATGGACACTTGTGTGAGGAAATTGGATAAGGGAGGGTGGGAGGTGGTTGGAAAGCAGAGCTGGGTGTGATTAAATGCTCTTTGTGCAGGACAAGTCGTGGCTTAGGCTGCTGCAAATCCCTGTGTGGAAGGGAATCTCTGGCATGGAGGCCAAGCAAACCCCTGAAATTCCCTGGAATTCTCCTCAGACCCACCTTTGGGGCAGTTTTCCTCAGTCTGCATCTCCAGGCTGAGGTCAGACTGCCAGGTCTGGCCAAGGGAGGGGAGGAGAGCAAAGCCCTGGGCTGGTGTGGGATGGGAGGCAGAGGATGGTCCCAGTTAATCCCTCAGCCATGGATGTGCCAAACCCCCTTCCCCAGGTGATTCCCAGGTGTGATCCCAGCCATTCCAGGCTTTCCTGGGCTCAGCCCCTCCAGGAGCTCCAGCATGGGGCAGAGGGAACACTGAGGTCCCTCTGGGTTAACCCCCGAGGCTCCCTGGGACAGGGAGACTCTATTGGCTTACTAATGACACTCAGTTAATCAACAGCTGTGCTTTTTTTACAGTTTTGCTCAAGGCAGCTCCTTTTTCTAATTCCCCAGTTGCTGTTTAATCCCTCTGGTGGTTTCTTCTTTTTTAAAGAAGCTTTGGAGCAAGTGCCCATTGCATGTGGGTGGTCTGGGCACCAGTGGGTGCCCCCACACTTGGTACCACGTTCTTCTCTTGGGCAGGGGCTTTACCCACACCATTTACATTTACATTTACATTCACATTTACATTTACCCCCTGTGCTGCCCTCTGTGAATAGCAGGGGAGATATTCTGACAGCATTTTCAAGTATTTCTCTGGCCCCCAGGATTGTGGCTGCAGCAGTGGGATGTGAGGCTGCATCTCACCCCTGAAGGCTGCAGAATTCTGTCTTCAGGGGGAACATGTATTAAGCTGTAGTGTTGGAGTGTGCTGACACCACTAAGGCTTAATTAAGAAACTCTCATCAGTTTCCAGATGTGATTTTTAGGGTAACACAAAACTATTTTGCTAAGGACATCCTGTGAATTTCTGATAGTTGTAGGGGCCCAATCAGATGTATCTACTGCAGTTCAGGAGGTTAGGAAGGGGAAAAGGCTTTTCAAGGGAAATGTAGGCTGGATATCAGGAAAAAGTTTTTTACAGAAAGAGTGATAAAGTTCTGGAATGTTCTGCCCAGGGAGGTGGTGCAGTCACCATCCCTGGGTGTGTTTCACAACGCCTGGATGTGGCTCTGGGTGCCAGGGCTCAGCTGAGGAGTTGGGGGGTTGGACTCAATGATCTTGAGGGTCCCTTCCAACCTGGTCATTCTGGGTATTCTGTGGGAGACATTCCCTCAAAGGCCAGAGATGTTGATGGCTCCAGTCAGCCTTCCTCTGGGAAACCCTGTATTCCAGAAACCTGGATTGTGGCTGCCTTTCTCCTCAGACAGCCAGGTGCCCTTGGGATGACTCTGCATCTTCCCTTTCCCAGTGAGAACAGACTCCTTGTGCCCCTCATTTGGCTGGGGTGAGCCAAGTGATGGGGCTGGGGTGAGCCAAGTGATGGGGATGATGAGCCAAATTATGGAGCTGGGATGAGCCAAATTATGGGGATGAGCCAAGATATGAGGCTTGGGTGAGCCAAGTGATGGAGCTGGGATGAGCCAAGTGATGGAGCTGGGATGAGCCAGGTGATGGGGATGAGCTGAATGATGGAGCTGGGGTTCTGCTGAGAGGCAGGAGAAGTTATTTTCCAAGGAAACTGAGGGAGGAGGATCTTCCTCTGGCTCTGGGAGCCGGGCAGGGCTCGGGGCAGGAGCCTTGCAAGTACAGTAAAATGAGTTTACCATCAAAAGGCAACAAGTCTTGTGCCGTGGCCTGGCTGCTGACCTTTCCCTCTGGAATTCTGCCCCCTGCCCCCGGGATCATTAATCCTGGCGCTGCCAGATGACAGTAATCCATCACAGCCCTGACAGCCCTGCCCGGCACAGCGTCCGCGGGCTCTGCCCTTTCAGCCTTTCCTGTGGCATTCCAATAAAACCCTTCCTTTATCGCCTTCCCGGGCAGGGCTGGGGGAGGGGCACCAACTCCCTCTGGAAAACACCGGGAATTCACCGGGGCCAGTCTCTGCGGGATCTGGGGCAGTGCTGGAGGAACACTGGGAAATGGAATTATTGCAGCTCCTGGGAGCTGTTCTGGCCCTGATCTAAGGTTCCTCAGCTGCACAAAGAAATTTTATCTTTTAACCAAACTCGAGGTTTTATCTCAGTAGATAAATTTATATTCTGTGTGTAAACACATTCAGCTGAGTTTATANCTCAGCTGCACAAAGAAATTTTATTTTGGGGTGGGAAACCAAACTCAAGGTTTTATCTCAGTGGATAAATTTATATTCTGTGTGTAAACACATTTAGCTGAGTTTATAAATATGTTTTTCTGTATAAAGCCTTGTTTAGCTGAGTTTTTGAGTGTCTGTTTCTGTCTAAATTTCGATTTAGCTGGGTTTATAAATGAAATTTCGGGGCACTTTGGTCCTGTTTAAAGCACAGCTGAGGGAGGGAAGGTGTCATGGGGGTGCTGAGGTGATGGAGTTATTGCAGCTCCTGGGAGCTGTTCTGGCCCTGATCTAAGGTTTCTCAGCTGCACAAAGAAATTTTATCATTTAACCAAACTCGAGGTTTTATCTCAGTGGATAAATTTATGTTCTGTGTGTAAACAGGTTTAGCTGAGTTTATATTTCTGTATAAATCCCTGNCAAACTCAAGGTTTTATCTCAGTGGATAAATTTATATTCTGTGTGTAAACACATTTAGCTGAGTTTATAAATGCGTTTTTCTGTATAAAGCTCTGTTTAGCTGAGTTTATAAATGTGTGTTTCTGTCTCAACTTCGATTTAGCTGGGTTTATAAATGAAATTTCGGGGCACTTTGGTCCTGTTTAAAGCACAGCTGAGGGAGGGAAGGTGTCCAGGGGGTGCTGAGGTGATCCAGGGAGGTCAGACCCCTGCTCCAGCTGGGAGCAGCTCCCTGGAAATGCTTCAGCCTTTACTCCCCAGTGATGCAGGTGATGTTTGTGCCTCTCACAGGAGGATCTGGATTAATAATTTGTGTATTTTCCCAGCTGCTGAGCTGGGGAAATCTCGAGAAGGTAGAAGCATGTTTGGGGGAAAGGCAGGGTATTAAAAAGCAGATATTTGTTAATATTTGTTGTTACATTTGTTAATATTTTCTGAGCTGCTGAGAGCTTTATCCGTGGCCCTTCCCTTTCACTCTCCATCTGGATGAGAGCTGGATGAAAGTCCCTGCTGGACAAGTTAATGCCATTCCCTAAATTGGACTGGGGAAACTGGGGTGGCTTTGGCTGGGGGGAGAGGGGCTTCATCCTCCCCCAGCCGAGCAGAGGCTTTGTTGTTGTGGCTAATTAATGAAAGAAGGGGAATTTTGGGGTGTCCTGGGGGCTTTGGAAGGAAATATTTCCCTGTTTTCCCTGCGGGTGTGACTCAGGTGGTGAGTGACAGCTGGAGGTAACTTGATCGTGCCCTGATTCCCAGTGCTGTCACCCCGAGACAAAATGGATGCTCAGGAAAAAACAGAGGAAATTGAGGATTTTTGGGAGGGAGGGATGGAGCCACAGAGAGTTTGGAGGGTTTGGAATTCCCTCTGTGCTCCCTGAGGGATCTGTGCCTCTGAAACGTGGGATCTACTCCGTGTGCAGGGAAGGAGCTGCCTGGACAAGGGAAGAGGGTGGGATTGATATGAACTGCTACAAACCTGATCAAACTGCTCCTGAACACTTTGAATCCGTGGGGTTTTCAGCCCTTTAGAGCTGCAAAAATGTGCTGTTTGATCCAGCATCTCATTAACCTGTGGGAATTGGCACCACGAGCTAATAATGCCTAACGGCATTCCCAAAGAAAGGACAGGGAAAAAAATTCCCCTGACATCTGCAGGGCCCGGCTCCTTTCATGGCACGGAATAAACCCATTTATAGGGCCATAAACGGGGGATCAGGGGCTGCCAGCAGTGCCACCAGCCTCCCCTGGGGACTGGGGACTCCACAATTGTCCCCTGCCCCCCTCCCAGCCTTCCTGCCAGGCTGGGGCTGCCCATTGTGGGGACAGGATGGGCCGGGCGGCCCTTTGATCCAGGACAGAGTTTCCCAGGCCAAATAAAAGCTCTGCCACTTCAGCTTTTTATTGCTCCTTCTTCCTCTCCGTGCCTAAATCTCCTCAGTTTGGGCGTTGGCACTTCCAGGAGCTGCCAAAGGGGCACCGATAGGTTAAAAATCAGATTTTCTTCTGTGTTAGATATGACAAAAGCGAGCAGGGAGGAAGGAGCAGGACCTGGTTTTGGGGTGCTCAGAGCTGCCGTGGCCTCATCAGGGAATTGTTTGGGAGGGAAATGAAGGGGGAGGCTGGAAGCTCTGTGGAAGGAGCAGCCTTTATTTACATCTCCAGGCTGTTCCAAGTGTTGAGCATGTGAGGGAGGATGGAATTCTGTGGGGGAGAAATGTTCTCCAGTGCTGATTCCCTTGGTTCTGCTGTTCCCAGGCAAACAGCACATCCTGGGGGATGAGGGAGCATTTTCATCCAAGGATTTTAACCCTGAGCTCATAAAACTCATTCAATAGTCCCAACTTCCCCTCTTTCTATTCCAGGAGCCGCAGGTTTTTATTGCTCTGCTAATTCCCTTCACCCACAGGAAAGGCTTTTCCATGGAAAGACCTCGAGCCAAGCTACAAATTCCCTGAATTTCCCGTTAGGACAGAGAGAGACGGATCCCCCGGAGCTGCCCGTGCCCTCATCCTCTCCGTGCTCCTTTTTTCCAGGAACTCCCATCAACAGGATCCCCATCATGGCCAAGCAGATCCTGGATCTCTACATGCTCTACAAGCTGGTGACCGAGAAGGGTGGGCTGGTGGAGATCATCAACAAGAAGATCTGGAGGGAGATCACCAAAGGCCTTAACCTGCCCACCTCCATCACCAGCGCCGCCTTCACCCTGCGCACCCAGTGAGCTCCACCTGCGTGGCTGCACGTTGATCTGTCACTGCACAGCTCCTGGGGGGGGTGGCTCTCACTGGGTATTTCAGCTGTTGGTGGGGGGTTATTGAGAGGGGTTTGTGCTGGTAGTTGTTTATTGTTGTTAGATACCTATCTGTTAGTAAATATCTATTGTTAGTAATTATTCGGAGTAAATTATTAGGAGTAAATATTATTGTTATTTATAATATAATATATATACTNTTTTGGGAGCTGCTCAGTGTTCAGCTGTGGGGAGCTGGTGAGAGACTTCCAATTCCAGACCAGCAATATTTCCAAGACCAGGATGTACAGATTTGTTCAGCTTTTGATAGAGGCATCCTTGCTGTCGGTTTTCACTTTTTACTGATCCATTAATCCAAAGAAATCCTATTAGAAATAACAGAAGACACTGCCTTGCAAACCCCTGTTCTCTTATGCTCCAACATCCTCATTTCCACAACTGCCTAATTGCATCATTTCACACCAAATTCTTTACAACTTCCCTGTAGTAAGAATTCTCTGTTCCTCTATAAATGGAAGTCCTAGATTTAACCAATATTGAAGAGAATGGCTTCATGGCTTGGTAAGGAATGAGAAGCACTGGCTTAAAGTTTCAGCCATGAAGAATGGCAAATGGCAGGACAGAAACCCAAAAGCTGCATCTACAAGCCTTAGTGGAATAGTGGCCTTAGTGGCAGTCTTTCTTCTGCTAAAAATCACTTTTCTAGAATTGAACCAAAAAGATCTATCTTCAGTATTGTGTATATATTAAACTCTCATTGCTATTGTCTTTTCTTTGATATTTTTATTAGTTCTGCTGAGATATTTCTGTAATCATGACTAATATAATATAATATAATATAATATAATATAATATAATATAATATAATTCTTGTTAGTATTATTAGTAAATATTTAGAATAGAGGCTCAACAAGGTAAAGGCCATGTGCAGCCCCAAAGGGGTGAAATGATGCCTCAGCATAAGGAGCTCCTGAAGGGAATTCTCACCCTCACCTCCCTCCAGCCCCTCCAGGCCTTTTTGCCTCCTTTTTTCAGTTGTGAGGGAATTCTGGATGATCCTTTGAGGATATTCCAGTTGTGAGGGAATTCTGGATGATCCTTTGAGGATATTCCAGTTGTGAGGGAATTCTGGATGATCCTTTGAGGATATTCCAGTTGTGAGGGAATTCTGGATGATCCTTTGAGGATATTCCAGTTGTGAGGGAATTCTGGGTGCTTTATAGAGGATATTTCATTTGTGAGGGAATTCTGGATTATTTATAAAGGATATTTCAGTTGTGAGAGAATTCTGGATGATATATAGATAATAATTCGGTTGTGAGGGAATTCTGGATGATTTATAGTCAGTATTTCAGTTGTGATGGGCTTCTGGATGATCCTTTGAGGATATTCCAGTTGTGAGGGAATTCTGGATTATTCTTTGATTGTATTTCAGTTGTGAGGGAATTTTGGTTGATTTATAGAGGATATTTCAATTCTGAGGGAATTCTGTGTGATTTCTAGACAACAGTTCAGTTGTGAGGGGATTCTGAATGATTTATAGATAGAATGTCAATTGCGAGGAAATTCTGGATTATTTATAGCTGATATAGCAGTTGTGAGGGAATTCTGAATGATTTGTATATAATAATTCAGATGTGAGGGAATTCTGGGTGATTCTTTGAGGATAATCNAATTCCGGGTGATTTATAGAGGATATTTCAGTTGTGAGGGAATTCTGGGTGATTCTTTGAGGATAATCCGGTTGTGAGGGAATTCTGGATGATTTATAGTCAGTATTTCAGTTGTGATGGGATTCTGGATGATCCTTTGAGGATATTCCAGTTGTGAGGGAATTCTGGGTGATTCTTTGAGGATATTTCATTTGTGAGGGAATTCCGGGTGATTTATAGAGGATATTTCAGTTGTGAGGGAATTCTGGGTGATTTATAGTCAGTATTTCAGTCGTGAGAGGATTCTGGATGATATATAGATAATAATTCGGTTGTGAGAGAATTCTGGATGATGCTTTGAGGATATTCCAGCTGTGAGGGAATTCTGGCTGGCCCTTCCCCGCCCTTGTGGGATCAGGAATATCTCATGGCACATTTCCCTCAAACGCTGAGCGGATCCAGGCCGAGCCGTGCTTCCAGAGCCCCCGGAGCTGCTGAGCACCTCGGGATGAGTCTCCCTGTCCCTTGCTTACCTGAGTGACCGCGGTGTGTGTCCCTCTCCCCAGGTACATGAAGTACCTCTACGCCTACGAGTGCGAGAAGAAGTCTCTGAGCTCCCCGGCCGAGCTCCAGGCCGCCATCGACGGCAACCGGCGCGAGGGCCGGCGGCCCAGCTACAGCTCCTCCCTGTTCAGCTACTCGCCCTCCGCGCCGGCGCCTCCCTCCCTGCTGTCCCCCCCCAAAATCCGCTTCCCCATCATCGGCGTGGCGCCGGGCAGCGCCGCCGGCAACCCCCGCGTGTCGCCGGCCCTCAGGAAAGGTCAGCATGGCGGCGGTGGGGACGTGGGAGCGGCGGTGGCGGCGGTGGCGGTGGCGGTGTCCCCTGGCTGAGCGACCCCTCCTCGCCCAGGTGACGGCGTGCCCCTGACGGTGCCCATGCCCGGCCGCGTGGCCGTGCCGGTGACGCTGGGTGGCCAGCAGGCCGCCGCGGCAGCCAGGACGGCCACGCTGGAGCAG